>PVJX010009377.1:32944-61328 GCA_004027295.1 Dolichotis patagonum | reverse complement strand
GCCAGGGGGCAGAGGCTCCCGAGGACCTGTTCCATGGGGTCAGTGTAGGCTGAAAGGCAGCCTGCTGGGTATGTGAGGGCCTGCTGGGCCACCCCTGGGCTCTGCACAGTGTACAGTCCTTCCATCCTGGGAGCACTATGATAATGGACTCCCTCCTCCCTCTTAGGTATGAAGAGTGTGGCCAAGGGGCACAGACCGATATGCAGCTAAAGGATCTAGCTTTAGAGATGCCATGATAGATTTGCCTCACACCCACAGGTTCATCCTGCTAGAGAAAAAAGTACACAGAAGGTTAGAGAGAGTTACAAAAGGAAATTCTACAAAGATTTAGTCTAGGGACAAAGCAGGGAAGGTGTTTCAGGAAGGGGAGTCAGCCCGTGCAAAGGTCCTGGGGTATGAAAGGGCCCATGATGCAAGACCCCACAAATGACTCAAAGTCCATTGAGCTGCTGTTGCTTCCCAGATGCAGTGGGGCTGGGGTTAGCCAAGAGTGTGTGGGCTGCCTAGCTGTCTGCTGTCCTGGCCATATCTTGGTTTCTTTAGCAAGTGTCTCCCTGCCTTCCTTATCTCCGAATGTAAAGAAGAGGAAAAGGCACAGTGTCTGGAGTGAAGATCCTGTACTATGTGTACAGGTGCCTCTGTGAGCACACCTGCACACACAGTAAACCCTGCTGATCTGCTGCCTGTGCGTGTACCCCTCAGGGCCAGGGACAGAGCCACAACATTCCAGCAACTCACCTCGGGAGCCTAGCAGGCTGTGTGAAGCTGCTCTCTGTCCTCCTCTTCCACCCACCAAGTCCTGAGAGCTGGGGCGGGGCTCAGAGGGGCACCAAGGCCTATGGCGCGCACCATGGGGTGCTAAGGGTAATGACTGAATCCCAGCCCAGTCACATGACTTTGAACCTGAGACCCTTGGCCTCACTGAGCCTTTGGCTCCTCTTCTGAGAACGCGGACAGTGCTCCATCTCCTCCACCTGTCATGGTTGTTAAACAGGGTTCTGGAACCTTCCACCTCTGCAGAGCACTGACCTGGGATCCTTGGTGGTGGTGGTACGAAGGACACCACAGCCAACACAAGCTAATGCTGGTTAAGAACGAGTGCCTCAGCTGGGCTGGGAGCTGGCACAGAACACCCAGAATAAAGCCACACAGGCCTGGGCCCCACAGCCAGCAGACACACATGTTTCATAAAGGATCTCCTACTTTTTTTTTTCAGTGCTTTTGCACTGAGCTACACCCCCAGCCCCTTTTTCATTTTTTATTTTGAGACTGGATCTTGCTAAATCACTAAGTTCCCCTGGCTGGGCTTTAACTTGTGCTCCTCCTGTCTCAGCCTCCCAGAGTGCTGGGATTACAGGTGTGCACCACCGCACCCGGCAAGATCCTTTCTTTCATGTGTGACTATTTCTGGGTTCTGAATGCCTCCCAAATGGCACTGCAGCTTGTTTAATGACAGAGAACTGCAGGGAAGGAGGCGGGGAAGCCCGCACTTCGTGGAGCTCCAGTCTTGTGGGCAGAGCTGGAGGGTAAGAAACACCTTTAGATGATTTTAGAAAGCTGTAAGTTCCAGCAGGAAACAAAATAAGGCAGAGGGCAAGACAGCAACCGGGGTCCCTCCCTACAGAGTTGTTTTAAAGAGCTTGCTTTCCACTGTGCTCTTTTTTTTTTTTTTTTTGGTACCTGGGATTGAACTCATGACCTTGCGCTTGCCAGGCAGGCGCTTAAGCCACTAAGCTAAATCCCCAGCCCTCCACTGTGCTCTTATGATGTGGATTTCTGCAGGTTCCCCAGAGGTTAATTCTACCTGTTAAGTGGGATGGTGGATTGGGGAGGGAGGCCAGTCTTGAGACAAAGGCCCTAAGCTAGGAAATAGCTCTTGATCCAGCTGTTGGGTTGGACTGACACTGATGAAGCCATTCTATTAAAAGTTTGGTATCTTCTGTGACCCCTGCCAACCTCGAATCATGGAAGACCTGCAGGGAAAGCAGTCCAAGTAGAGGGAATGGCACATGCAAATGTCCTGAGACAGGAAAGGGCTTAGCACATACAAGAACCATGTATAAATGTGACAGTTACAGATTGAAGTGAGGTAGATGGTCACCCCACCTGCACCTCACCCTGAGCCTGCTGGGATTTGAAACTTAATCCTTAATCCTGAGAGCTCAGGGATGCTTTTCAATAAACGAAGGCTCCGGGGAAGGAGTACTGGATAAAGCTGGAAACCACCGGCTCTGCCCAGGGAGACATCACCAGAGGGCAGAGGACCTGGGTGAAGGGTTGGAGAGGTGGCCAGAGACTGGCTTCCAGGCTGTTTCATCCATCTGAAGCAAAGGCAGACAAAGTTCTCATGGTTTATTCAGCACATAATTCCTTTTCTCTCTCTCTCTCTCTCTCTCCCTCCCTCCCTCTCTCCTTTTTTCTTTTTGAATTACAATGTTTAAAAAATCAAGATTGAAAGCAGGACAGGGTGGTACACACCTGTAATTCCAGCTCTCAGGAAGCTGAGGCAGGATCATAAGTTTTAGGCCAGCCTGGCTACATATCGAGAACATATGTGAAAAAAACAGAACAAAACAGTTTTTGGGGGGGATGGAAAACAAAACAAAACATCCCACTTTCCAACTTGACTGAACAACGAACAGTGGAAAATTCTGGCAGCCCTGGACCCCCATCCCCCAGGACAAGTGCCAAGTGGAGCAGTGGCTACTCTTTGCCCGTGGTCCCCACAACTCCCTACTGTGTCCCTCCAGCCCTCTTCAGTCCTTGGGCCCCAGCCTGGACCCTGCAGTTTGTGGCTTCTGCTGGGAGTAATAGGGAGCCATGGTAGATGGGACAGAGGGTAGTGGCACTAGGATGGACCCTGGGGACTTGGAGGGGACAAGCTGGGCTTGTGACATCACAGCAGCACCATCTCTGTGCTGATGAGCCTTGAGCCCAGGCAGAGGGTGCACACCTGCCTCCAGCCCCCTGGTCTCACGATGGCTCTATGCAGCTGTCTCCTTTCTGGGGGCGTCCCCCACCCCCACCCCATCACAGCCTACTCTTCCACTGACCTCTCACCTGCAGGAAACCTCTTTGGGTCTGGACTGGGTGGGACCATAATCAGCAGTAACTGAAGGCTCCCACCCCACCCCGGGCACGGCCTGCTGGAAGCCTTCCACCCTGGCCCTGTGTGTGGGTGGGCGGCAGGACTTCCCTTAGTCATGACCCCTCCACCAGGCTTCTTAGTGACTCAGCACCCTATGGAATGGTGTCTGCAGAAAATCAAAGCAACTTGGTTTTATGAGGGGAGGTGTAATTGAAGCAGGCACAGAGAGGAGCTAAGGGGCAGGGAGGCTCGGCCCAGCACAGGTCTCACTGCACAGCTGCTCTTGTGTCCTTGTCTCTCGTAGGGGGCCTCTAGCTGCTTCCAGCTGCACATCTCTCCAGCACGTGGCCCTTTTGTCCTTGTGGGCGTAACCTCCTGTCTTCTTTTTTAGGAAGGCAAGTTAGGGGTGATGACAGGGACAGCATGGGCTCCAGCAGTCACTGGATGTTGGGCCTGGCCAGCCCCATGATACAGAAAGGGAAATTGAGGCCTCATCACAGAACGAGGAGAGTGGGGTTGCTTCTGAGGTCAGCAAACATGAGTCCTCCCCTTCACCTAGTGTCCTTGCTGCTGTCCCCTGGTGGGGCTCCTTGTGACCTTTGGTGCTACAGATCAGATGCTGTGGCCTGGCAAGCTGGGGTGCTCCAGACTCGGCTCCTGGGTGACCCCTCACTGCTCCCCACACTCAGCTTGCGGGCCCTTTATGGGCGAACAGTTGTCCTTGGCCCACGCTGGGAATCAGGCAGGGGTTGGACTGCCTGGGTCTTCTTGGTTCCTAGTTCTCAACCAGGGCTAAGCTGACTGCAAGTCTTTAAAAAACGATGGACCTCTCTACCCTCTATTTCCTCTCCATCGTGCCCAAGCTACAAATCTGCTTTAAATTTTAAAATAGTAGTAATCACACTGAAGACCTGGAACTGAGTGCTTTACCTTTGACCTGGAACTGCAGTTCCTCAATTGGACACCTATGTGAGCTTGGGCAAGCGTCTTAACTTCTTGGTGCCCTAATTCCTTCTCTGGCCAGTGAAGGTGGTAACAGTGCTGTGCTGGGAAGAATTTAATACACACAGAGCCCTTCATGCAGGGCCTGGCCTTGAGTGGGCGCGGCGCACAACCCTGTGAGATTCCTACTGTCACAAGACCCATTGTCTAGTTGAGAACACCAAAGCCCTGCACAATTTCCTGACTTTTTCCACAGTCAAGACATTATTGTCAAATCCTGACATTGTGCCATGAAGGGGATCAAATGAAGGTGAATCACCCATCCCCCAGCGTTCCTAGCCTGGAAGCCAGCTCCTTCCCCAGGCCCCGGAAACAGTGCAGTAGATTCCACCTCTCCGGGGAGCCTGCTTCTCCCAAGGACCCTCTGGTTTCCAGGACCCTCAAGCAGTCCTAGCCCCCCTTTCGCCCCACTCTGCAGATGGCTTGACAAACGAGTGACCAGACGCGGCTGGATTCCCACAGAGGCCAAGCGGCTTTTCCCCGGGAACACACGCATGTGCACAGTTCGTGGCCAGGAGAATTCCTGGACTCAGAGCAGCTTGTGAGTCAGCGCCCTGGGTGCTCGGGCTTTGAAAGTTTCGCATCTCTATCCAGGGAATATTTCAAAAATGCACAGTAGAGAGGATTGGCTGATGACTCCCGCACCCCTAGCCCTCCGCTGGGCAGCAGTGGCCTTTGGTCACCCTTGTTTTACCATCCTCGCCCGCCTTTTCCCTTCCGGGTAGCGCATTTCAGTGCAGATCCACTTCATACCTAGATTATTTCCTAGCACTTAGAACTTTAAAATCATTGTGTCCAGGAGAGTGGTTCTGTGTACCTTTCGCTGAGCTCCACCTTGGTCACATCTTACATCACCTATGATGTCAAATGTCACTGACAGCAGCTCAGAACGCGAAGCAGAGCTCGACAGCGCATGCGCGCAGCGTCCTGCGTCATTCCGTCACGCGTAACCAGCACAGTGAAGACCGGAACTGTCTGCTCTCTCCAAAGACCCCCTTTGCAATCGTATCTACCTTCCTGCCCTCCACCAGCCTTCACCCCCTTGCCGACCCCCCTGCAGGTCTCCATTTCTGTAATTTTGTCATTTGAGATTAGAGGAACGGAGGCGCGTCGCTCAGTGGTGCTCATCATGGACAGACAGTGGTTTGCTGTACCGTTCACTGAGGGGTACTGAGACTGTTTCCAGTTTGGGCTGCTAAGAATAAACCTGCTACTGACTTCTTCATGGACATCAAATCTCATTTCTCTGGGACACACACCCAGGAGTGTGATGCTATCTATGTCTGAGTTCATGTTGAGGTCTTCAACAGCCAAGCTCTTCCCACAGTGACCATTACAAGAACACTACTGTCTGGAGCATCTATTCCCTGGAGCCCAAGGAGCCTGGAGATCCTGAACAGCCTGTGCCTGCCTCCCGTCTATTAAACACTTTCTGTGCCCCAGGCGCTGTGCTAGGTTCCTTTCACTCATGGGACATTCAGTCTACACAAAAGACAAAAGACAGCACTAAGGCTCAGAGAGCTGGGTGACCTGCCCCAGGCCCCAGCTTGTGAACAGGAGCATCAGGAGTGGCACCTGCCCTGTCTGGTTCCTAATCCCTTGGGCTTGATACCCCACCTCGCAGGGGGGCAGGAATCAGTGCTGAATGTTTGTGGGGGCAGGTTGCAGACCAGGGATGTCAGGGAGGGAGAGCCCAGCAGGAAAGCACAGAGCTCCAACCCTTCCTTTCTTCATTGCAGTGGGGCTGCTGCTCTGTTCCAGCTGTCTGGGTCCCCTTGGCCTAGATGAGTGGGCCCTGCCTTCCTGGCCCCTCCATCTGGTAGGGGGAGCCCCACCTAGTCCCATCTGCACTCCTGAGCCTCTCCTCTCTGGGCTTATGGTGTAAGGATAGGATCAGTGTGAGGACAGTGACACCCACCATGACCAAGTGCTGTGGCTAGAACCCAAGCACAGGATCCCAGGTGCTCAGTGTGACGCCCTGCACAGGAATTACTACCACGGCTTTGCAGAGACATCATTGAGGTTCAGTGGGCAAAACTCACCCAGGTCACAGAAATGGAATTCAAACTTGTCCACCTGACACCAACACTCAAGGGTCTCCAGCTAAGCCAGTCAGGGAGACCCCTTCTGAAGAGGGCTCATCTTCATGCCCCACAAGGGCAGGCTGGTGCTCCACAAGATCAAAGGTCAGACATGGTTCACCTGAGTGTCCTTAGGGTTCGAGATGGCCTCCTGCTTCGGGTCTCTGGAGGGGTCCAGTGTAAGCCCCTTGGTTCTGCTTTACTCACTGGCCTGAGGTGAAGTCTCCGCCAGCCTGAGATCCCAGGCCTGCCCTCCTTCCTACTTCCTAGTTCTGTGGGACCAGGCTCTCTCAGCCTCCCAGGCTCTTCTCTTAGAAAGGCCTAGCCATTGACTATTATTAGCCTGAAGATTTCCCTGAGGGCAGACAGAGGGTGTGGCATGGATGGCCCCATTCTAGCCCTAGCCCTGGCCTTAGTTCCACGCACACTGGGACACTGGCCTGGGACCTCTGTTTTCACTCAGCTAAGATGATAGCAATTGCCATGTCGACTCAGGAGTTCTGCTTTGTGAACTGTGAGGCATTATACAAGTGAGGATTTTCCCTTCTTCCAAGCCACAAGCCTGAGCTCTGTATTCTTACTTTCTCAGCCTGCCTCTCTTTTGTGGCTCCCTTTGTTTTGGCTGACAGATTTGGTTTTGAGGGTACTGGGGATTGAACCCAGGGCCTTTGCATTGAACTGCATCCTCAGCCCTTTTCTGTTTTTTATTTTAAGCTAGGATCTCACTAAGTCGCATAAACTAGACTTAACCTTGCAATTCCACTACCTTAGTCTTCCAAAGTGCTGAGATTACAGATACGTCCCACCACACCTAGCTCTGGTTTTGTTTTTTAAAGTTCAGTTTTACATGTGTATATCTCATGCAATCACAGTCCCTGTTTGGTGGGCTGGTGGGGCCAGGACTCCCTCCTCTGTGTGCTTGATGTAGTTTGACAGCATTTCCTGAGTGTCTGTTGTGTGCCACACCCAGTGCTGGGGACAGAGAGGGGAGCCAGGCACAGCATCTAAACTCTATAGGCCTGCAGGCCCCTGGACAGACCATGGCAATACAGGGTGGTCTGCACAGCAGTGAAGAAGTGTTCATTGCAGGAGGGACCCCAGCCCAGCCAGGCAAGGAGGAAGAAGGCCCACAGGGGCGGGAGGTGGTACTTCCTCAAGCTGAAGAGCTCCAGTGAACTATAAAAGACAGAGTGGGAGTCAGGGAAGCAGAGGAGTGGAGAAGAATGTTCCAGGCAGAAGAAACAGCATTGCAAAGGCCTCAAGGTGAGACGGTAAAGTCACATATCCTTCTTCACCTTGCTCAGTCACCCCCGTGATCTCCTGAACAGGTGTTGAGTCTTGCCTGGAGACTGGGTGATATTACTATGCCCAGTTTGCTCTTGGGACTGTAAACTGTCCTTCCCTATCTTTAAGGGCTTTCCAAAACTATCCACCCTTCAGTCCTCTCACCCGTGAACATATCATCTCTTCATCTAGCTCTCCATTCATTTATCCATGCATATGTGTATCAATCCACCAACCTATCCATGCAGTCATCAGTTTGTATTTACCCATCCATTTATCCATCCATTTACTTATCCATCCAAATATATACATGTTCACTCACCCATGCGTGTATTTATTCATCCATGTATGTACTCACCTATTTCCCTCCATTCACCCATTCATCCATCCATCCAGCAAATACTGAGTGCTGCTGACGTCCCAGACCCTGTTGGGTTGGGCTTTCCCTAAGGAGGCACACGGCAAATGGTGAGCAGCTGTGGGCTGTGCTCTCCCCAAGACGGGAACAGACTTGCTCCTGGAGTTCCTCCCCACCTTGGGCTGCCTGGTCTTGTTAGGAAGGAGGGAAGCGGTCCTCGCCTTTCCTCTCGGCTTGGAAACCGTCCCTGATATTTTGTTTTTGAGAGTGTTACTCCCCAGACATCAGATGCAAAATCAATGCAGACTGCAGACAGTCTCCTCTCTCCTGCCTGGCTGTGCTGGGGACGCCACTCCTTGCTACCTTTTCGGGATGGACAGGACCCTGGGCTGCTTAGTCACTGTCCATGATCTGTCCAGCCTTCCGTCCCATACCCCACAGGTGGGGTTTCAGACAAAATGCCCATGCTGGTACCACCCACTGAGTGGCCCTTTCCCAGCTGGCCCAAGTCTTGCAGTGGCCTTCTTACCTGTGACTAGAGCAAGAGCCCAGTATGCTCAGAAAAGCCAAAGCCATTACTGACCCCCCTCTGGATTCCTTTCTGATGTCCACAGACCTGGAGGTCCCTGACCTTGGCTCCTATCTGTTCACTTAGAGATGGGGGAACACACCCTGCTGCTTCTCAGCCTCGTGGGGGGTGGGGGATAGGAGCCGGCAGCGCCAAGGTGCAGGTGGGGCTGGGTGGATTCACCTTTGCAGGGATGAAAGTCTCCCCAACACCTGTGGTCTGCTCCTTGTCCATCCACCCCTAAAAGCACAGGGCCTGGTGTGGTGGAGACATCATCTGTCCTCTAACGTGTTTGCAGAGATTATCAGGCGGCAGGAGGTGACATTCCTAGATCAGCCCAGGAGCTGGTGCATGTGTCTAGGTGACAGATGAACTTGCATGACTTTGCTAACCAGAAAAGACATTAAATTGCAGGCACCATCTGTATTTGTTTCCTAGGGCTGCTGTAACCAGCAACACTGGGCGACCTAGAACAGCAGAAACTGCTTCTCTCGTAGCTCTGGAGGCCAAAATCAAAATGTCAGCAATGCCATCAGGTACCGGCACAGGTGCCTGGGATTCAGGTGTTACCATGGCTCTTTAAGGGATACAGTTCAACTCTTGATATCGTAGGATTCTGATGTTGTTTAAAAAGCACATGCACAGCAGTGTTGTTTCCTAATCTGGATGCTCATCACATGACACTTTGCTGTGAAAATTCACCAAGCTATACATTTATGATCCACTCACTTTTCTGTGCATCTGTTGTATTCCAATTAACATGTTATAAAACACAGAGATGCGCAGCCTGGCAGCACCCCTGCGCTGTTCCCAGAGACCTGGCCTGGTGGTGAGTTTATGGATTAATTTCATTTTCTCCCCCGACGTTCCATGTCCTCTGCAATCGCCAGCACGAACTCCATCAAATAATAATACAAGCCATGAAAAACCAGGAACTAGGATGGAGTCTCAGGGATCCTTCCTCATCCCCAAAGCCATGTTAGCAGGAGGTGGGATCCGAATGGGCACTCAGCTGTGCCTAGGATGCTTTCCAAGTCAGTATTTTTAGCACCATTACTTACCCCTTCGGTGTCCTAATGATTTGTGGCTCAGGTGATCCCAGCTGACTTTCTGCCGAGCCCGGCTCAGGCAGTTACTTCACCTGCGTCCTCTTCTGGAGGGCGAGGGTAATAATAGAACTGATCTCATGTGTGGCTGGGAGGCTTAACTAGGAAAATGCACGTGAAACCCATGCACAGGGCTCCGGTCCAAGGGACAGGCTGTCACAAACACCCTCCTGCTTAGAAAAGGCCTGAGCATGAGGCTGAGGCAGGCGTCTCCGTGTCCCAGTTTAATGGCTCAGCTTGGAGGGGGGAGAGTGCAGTGAAGGACGCCCCTTCCCTGTTCCCCACGTCATCCCTGAGGACTGCAGGATGCCCTGGGCCTCCCCTTCCTGTTCGCTTTCCCATTCTGTCCCCTTCGAACAAGTCTTGACGTGCTTTCCCTGCTCTTCCTTCAGCTGCACGTTATTTTGCCTTGTGTGCAGCTGAGGATCACAGAAGAGCTTCAAGGAAGCAGCAGGAGGCAGCTAAAGCGGGAGGGCCGGCCAGGGGTGGTGGTGAGAGCCTGGAACCCCAGCACTTGGGAAGGCTGAAGCAGGAGGATAGCAACTTGGAGCCCACCCTGCACAATGTAGATAGAGACTGTCTCAAAATCAGAAATACAAGGGGCTGGGGACACAGCTCAGCGCGAAGGCCCTGAGTTCAAAGCCCAGTGCGGGGCAGAGAGGACGAAGGGAGGTGCCTTTTTACCGTCAGCAACTGAGAATCCAGTCCCTTCCCCTGTGGCCCCGCCCCCCGATACTCCGCGTTGGAGGCGGAGCTGTGGCCAGGTCTCTGCTCCACCCACCACGCCCCAGGCCTTTGGGATCTGGGTTGTGCTGCTTGGAACTTGGTCCTTTTTGGCAGTATCAACACAAATGACAAATGCAGAAACTCTGTCCCAGCTGGTCTGCTGCCCGGCTGTAATCCCATGGATGAGCTGGAGCTCAGGAAACCTTATTTATGTACAAGGTTATTCTTTGCAACATTGTAAAAGGGAAAGATTGAAGATAGCTTTCCCTCCCCCCATCTGTAGGATGCTCGCTAAATAAACCTCAGGCTCTATTAACTGGGGTGGGATTCTGTGCCATAAGGCTGTGGAAAACAGCAAGACAACATCTCTAAGCTCTTTTAAGTAAGAAGAAGAAGGCCCGAAACAAGACGTAGTATACGCCCCTTTTCATTAAAAGGAGGGCGTGAGAATATTTATTTGTATTAATTTGGATTTGCATGAGGAACTGGCCACCCACTCAATGATCGCATTTACTCGTAGAGTTGTAACTTAGCGGCCAGAGGAGTGGGGCTGGCAGAGGACACAGACTTAGTCATTCCCTTTTAGAGGGAAAATACAAACTTGTGCTTTCTAAAATTTCAAATTTAAAAACGTATACGTGTTTAAAACAAAAGCACGTTTTAAATGTGGCACCTCAGGTCTGAGCCTCATCTCCTGATGGCTGTGTGATTATGGGAAAATTACTCAGTCTCTCCCGTTCAGTCTCGCCCTCAAGGGAACAGGGATAACAACAGTTCCAACCTTGGGCTGCTCAGGTGACTGGATGAGATAACCTGCCCCGGTGGCTGGCACGTGTGACAGGGCTGTGGGGCCAGTAGGGTTCCTGAAATGTATTACTGGGAAAAGCCCTGCGGTGGCAGGATTTGAACCCCAAGGCTCAGGAGCCCTCACCTCTGGGGGGTTGTGTCTCCTCTGAATGCTGACTGTTTGTTCAGTGGCAGTGAGGTTCCTCCTCCCCTTGTCATGCCCACAGTGTGGGGAGACTTGACAGTCTTGGGTCCTGAGTGTCCCTCGCTGGGAACTAGGGCCGAGGGGATGAGTTAAATCCTGCCCACATCAGGTCACCATGAGCATGGATAAGGACACAGAATGGCAGGTCCTTCTCAGAACCAGCTCCCACCTCTGTCCCTGGAGACCCCTGGCATCACACCTAGCCCTTGACCACACTCACATCACCTGCCTAAGGCCAACATGCAGGTGATCACCATGTGGAACCACCACACTTGCTCCACGAAGCCTTTTCTAGAAACTTCTAGAAACTTTTCTAAAAACTTCTACCTTCTATGTCCTTATCCATGCCCACAGGCCACAGGGGCTAGTTTCACCCACCAACCAGCCTCTGTGTCTTATTGTGTTCTCCTGTGAAATGGGGCAATAATCCTCCTGCCTCTTCTTCCTTTGGAAGGAACAGGGATTAAGAGACCTGTGATCTTGCTTGTATGTTGGTCTTTACCTCAAGGAAATGATCAATGAGCCTGAAATACTGTCACATGACTGCTCTTTACAATAAGGAAGACATTGGTAGAAAACAGAGTCCTGGGGCTGGGGTGGGGGTGGGGGGCTTGGAATTTGAATTTTAGAGGAACTTGTTAAAGGTCTGTTTCAGCCCTGTCCTGCCAGGCTGAGGACAGCCCTCTCCTGGTTTCCCAGAGCTAATATCTCTGCTGAGTGGGTGCTGCCTCCCTGTCTGACAAGAGCAGGTGATGTAGGGAGGGACCTCAAGGGCCTCCTGAGACCTGGGATTTGGAACTGCCCAGGATGGCTCATCTCTGTTCCCCCTTGATACCTTTTCAACACCCTCTCCTGTGCTTTTCCTGCCACACTTCCCTCTGCTCAGTGTAAGCCTCCAACAAGTTCCTGACCCCCCAGTATGCCTGACCTCAATTTCCTGAAGCCCTTAAGGGCTGGGACAGAGTTGCTGAACTTTCTGTATAGTGCAGAATAGCAAACACCTTAGGTTTTTCTGGATGTATGATCTCTGTTGTAATGACTCAGCTAGTATAGGTCAGAAGCAGCCATAATCACTCGTGAACAAATGAGTATGTCCTAATAAAACTTTTTTTTTACAAAAATAACACAACAACAACAACAAACACACGACTTCCAGAATGGTAAAAGATGTTTGCGAACCACATATCTAATAAAGTCTATGAGATGCTCCTGCAACTCAACAGGAAGAAGCTCAAAAAATGGGCAAAGGACTTGAGTAGGTTTCCTCCAAAGAAGGTACATAAATGACCAATAGGTACAGGACAATGTGCTCCCCTATTAATCATCAGGAAACTGAGATCAATTACATTGTTAGACTGGCCATTACTTTTTTAAAAGTAAACGTTGATGAGGATGTAGAGGGGGGACCCTCATGTGTTGTCTGGGCCAATGTACAAACGTGCAGCTCTGAGGGAGAAGAGTATAATGGTTTCCCCAAAATTAAAAGTAGAACTACCAAATGGCCCCGCAACCCCACTTCTGGATGTGCCCCAAAAGAACTAAAAGCACCCGGGTGTAGTGGCACATGCCGGTAATTACAGCATTTGGGAGACTTAGGCAGCAAGATTGCTGTGAGTTCAAGGCCAGCCTGGGTTACAAAGTGAGGTCAAGGCCAGTCTGCACTACACAGACCCTATCTCCAAAAAAAGCCCAAAAAACAAACAAAAAACCTAAAATCAGAATCTCAGAGATTTGTAGTCCTATGTTTATTGCAGCATTATTTACAAGAGCCAAGATATGGAAACAATCCACATCTACCAACAAATGGATAGATAAAGAACAGGTAGGACACATATGCAGCAGAATATTATCCAGCCCTAAAATATAAGGAAATTCTGCCATGCTTGACAACATGGATGAATTCGGAGCACATTGTGTTAGCTGAAATAAGCCAGGTGCACAAGAACAGATAGTGTAAGAGTCTTCTTACCCGAGGAACCTACCGGAGTCAAGCTCCTACCACAGGGTGGAACTGTGGTTGCCAGGGGCTTGGGAGGGGGAGCTGGAGAAGTGCACGGGAACTGGATGTTTTGGGACGGTTCCTCACCACCTTGGGCTCCGGTCTCCTTGCCAGGCAGAGCAGGTGATGAGCTGACACTTCAGGGAGGTTAAGCGTGTGTTTCACTCAGCCCAGGGCTCAGGACAGGCAGCACCTGGATTAATTTGAGAGTGCAGGGGGAGCTCCTGTGAGGGACCTGGAGTGGAAAAGGGGTGGTGCCAGAAACAGGGGAGACAGCAGTGGGGAGGGGGGTAAAGCATATGGGTGCTCATTATCAGTGACCCAATATCCAGTCCAAGTCCCAGTTTCAGCAGAGTCAGGAAAGATGGTGGCTTTGGGAAAGGTGACCTGTCCATAGTTTCTCTGCTACACTTCTATAAATCCCAAGTTATGCCCAAACACTGAGTTTATTTAGAAAGATCCACAGGGATGGAGGCAAAGGACATAGTTAATCCGGGAAAGGAGGTGTTGAAATCAGTTTAGGAAATTAACGAATGGCCTAAAGAGGAGGGGAGGCCAAGTCACGAGAAACAGGGAGAAAGGGTACTTCTTGCTGAGGCTGCAGCTGTGTCTCTGTCTCCCTCTCTGGGTGGGGGGGGGAGGCCAACCCTCCTCCACTTCCTGCTCACCTGCCACAGAGCAAATTGTGGCCCTCAAAAGGCCCCAGCCTGGGCACCTCCGGGTCCCACTCTCAAGGCCCTCCGCTTTCACTTCAGGCCCTGACTGCTCCATTAGACTCCTCTGGCCTTTGGTGGCGGAATCCAGGGCAGGCTTGGTGAGTCTGTGCCCCGGGCACTGTAAGTGGCCCTGTGCACAGAGGAGCCGCACTTGGTGGATCACTTTGTGGTCAAACACCATTTTGAAATTCATAATACATTTTCAACAGCAGGAGCCGTATTTTCATTTTGCATTGGGTTCCCAACCGATTGCACGTCTCATCTCAGCAGAATTTAGGGTCTACCTCCCCTTGCTAAACCTTTGTATTTGGTTCCTATGGCTGTTGTCACAAGTTTCTAAAAACTCCAAAGCTTAAAGCTATACACATTTCTTATCTTACAGTTCTGGGGCGAAGTCGAGGCTAGGCCATAGGGTTGCCTGACTCCTGGAGCCCTGGGGAGGGGCCGTCCCACCTTCCACTGCCTGTGGGGGCCCTCCTGCCTCCTTGGCGCCCTTGCCCTGCCTCCAGTAGCATCTCCTCTTGTCTCCATGTCTGCCTCCATCCCCACTTCTTTCTGGCCCTTGTGCTCCCTCTGGGAAGGCCTTGTGTTTTTAAGGGCCCACATGGATAACTCAGTGTAATCGTCTCATCTTCAAACCCCTCATTTAATCACGTCTGCAAAGTCCTCTTTGCCACGTAAAGTAACTAAGGTAGTCTCAGTTCCTGGGACAGAATGTGGCATCTTTGGGGGGCCCTGGAAGCTGAGAGGACACAACCTCATCTATTCACCACCACATGCCCTGACGTGGCACAGTGCCCAGCATACAGTAGGTGCTCAGTAATTGCTGAATGAGTGATAATATGAGGTGTGATATATGGCCAGTGCACGGGGTACCAGCTCAGAGGACAGCACCATGCCCTGACCAGGGAGGAGACCCTGGTCTGGGAGTCAGAGTAAGCAGTCTTGGTGTTCCTAGGACCTTGCTGTCTAGCCAGCCAGAGACCCCAGGCAGGAGACCTTTGCCTGGGTGTCCCTCTGTCTGGCTCACTCTCTCCCTGTTGTTCTCTTGGTCATTCTGTGACCACCGGTGGACAGCAGCACCTCGAGGACTTGCCTGAGAGCCTAGGCCCACACAAAAGCATTGTGAGCTGACACCCTGAGGGCTCCTGGACGTGGGGGGCTTCACTCTGGGCAGTGTCCAGGCTGCCAAGGCAAATGCTTCCATCTCACGTGCTGCCCACCCCACCCCCTGTACCACCAACTGCCACGTAGACGGTTACCAACCCCAGCCCCTGCTCCCCGCTCCTCCACTGCTTTCCTGGTCTTGTTTGTGTTGCTGCCACAGCCATCACCTCCTTTAGGGTAGTGGTAGGGTAGTTGGCTCTGACTTTTATTCATGTGTCCAGCTTTGGGACCAGCCTTGTGTCAGGAAGTGAGCGCCCTGTGAGATCCAGAGCCTCTGGGCCTTGCCTGTGCTCCTGGGCCACCCAGATCATGTGGTCACTCGGCACACACTCCAGAGTGCAGTGCCATTAAAAGCACAAATAAAACTGTGCCCTTTGACCCAATCCATATCCCCTGGAGCTCCATCCTAGGGAAAGCAGGGGACAGGTCCAGGCAGCGCTGCTGGACAGGGAAGGGTTGGGCAAGGATGGGGTTGTGGGCCCGGGGTGCCCATCAGCAGCAGAGTCATGGAGGTTCATGGCCAGCAGGGGATGCTGACCTCTGTGCGTATCTTAGCCTGTGAAAATGAAACCACATATGCCAAGGGGCACCATGCAAGGAGAAAGGCGTAGAAAGCAAAGTGCCTCACCGTCACCTTCTGCAGGGACACTCGCAGGCGGGGAGGGGCCTGTGAATTTAGAGAGAAGGCAGATAAAGAGCTTTTCCTCCACTTACCGCTCTGCTGATCGACTTGTTTTAAGGGACATGTATGGGTTCCGTAGCTCAAAAGGAGAAATCCAATAAAAAATATTTTTAGCAACATACCGAGTGAGGCACTGTGCTAAGAGCCTTTGCGGAGAATGTTCTCTGGGTCTGGAGCTGCTCTCAACTCGTAGAGACCTCTGTGAGCCCTGTGGGGCAGGTGCTTTTATCACTGATTTTCCCCAGGAGGCAACTGAGGATCAGAGAGGTCGAGTGATTTGCCCTAGGAGAAACAGCTTGTAACTGTCATCCCTGGGGACTGAGAAGAGCAAGGGTCACGTCGCATTAGCCAATTATTGTGCCGGGGGTGGGGGATGCAATACTAGGGGCCAGGAGTGATGGAACAGCCCGGCTGGCTTAGGCCGGGGGCACCTGCGGCTGCTGGATCTGCCAGGCTGGGCTGCCCCGCCCCACCAAGGGAAGCGGATGCCCGCTGTTCAGGTCTGATTGGGGTTTCAATTTCCCAGCTTTCTCATGGAAGTGTCTCTTGCAGAAACTGATGTTTATGAGACCAAGAGGAAAAAGCTCCATTGCATGACAGCCCCATGCCTCACTTCCGCTCCAGAGAGGGGCTTTCAGCCTTGGGGCTTGGCCAGGAACTGCGAGCTCAGAAGGCATCGCTCGCTCTGTCTCTAGCCCCCAGTGCTGGCCAGGGACAGCCAGGCCAGCGCGGTGGGGCAGCGACATGGCTCAGCTCTGGTGGCCTCTGTCGGGCTCTGTTTCTCTCCAGGGCCTAAGTCGTGGAATTGGACATGGACAGCTCTAGGGGGCCTGGGGCTGAGCACCACCTCGGGCGGGCCAGATCAGAAGCTGGCGAATTTGGAGAATGGCTGAAAACGTCTATGTGGTGTGATCAAGAGAGGTGGGGGATATGCAAATATGTGTTTTTCTCTTAGTATTTATTGCAGTAAAGACACATCGTCATAAGCCTCCCTCAAAATACTCCCCTTCGCTTTGAACACACTTACCCCATCTTTCTTGCGACTAGCTGAAGCAGTTCTGGAATTCCTTTTTCACGAGAGCCTTTACGAAGTGTGATTAAAAGCACAGAGAACGCTGCAGCCGGGTGCCGTCCCAGGCAAAGGCAGGCTGGTGGAAATATTATGGTGTGTCGTCATCCACCTTACTGGTTCTGGCACTGACTTCTGGCTCGTCCCCAAAGTCAAAATGACCATGAAAAGTAAATGTTTTGGATAGATACAGGGGATCAAGGCAGCTGTGACAGCACAGTTCAAGGCTCTCATGAAAGCAGCCTTCTAGAAGTGGCAAGAAGGATGGGATACGTGTGTTCAAGGCAAGAAAAAGTATTTTGAGTGGGACTAATGACAATATGTCTCAGTGTGATAATTTAAAAAATTTTTCACAGTCACCATATTTTTTTAACCATACTTCATAGCTATGGTTTAAAACCTCACAAAGAAATGTGTTTATCACCACTATCATAATTCATTCAACAAGTATTTCCTGAGAGCCCACTGTACTTCCAGCATGTTATGGACCCTGCCTGTGGTACATGGTGGGGAAAGGCAGTAGTGTTTCTACCTCGGAATGTACATCAAAGCTGGGGTGGTGTAAAAACCACCACATGAACAAACAAATGAGGATGTTGACATGTGAGTTGAGACATAAATGATGAGAAGGGACCAATCCCTTGATATCTGGAAAGAATAGTATTCCAGGTAAAAGGAACAGCCAGTGCAAAGGCCCAGTGGCAGAAGGGAGCTTAACAGTATGAGGAACTGTTCAGGTGTCAATGTGGGAACAGAGAGAATAACAGGCAAGTGGCAGGGACTAAGGCCAGAGCAGGGCCATGTGGATTTGCAGGGCAGGGTAAGAGGTTAGATTTTACCATAACCACAATGGTGAGGGGGTGTTGTGGGTAGATACAGTGGGGTGAAAACGGTCTAGTTTTCTATTAAAAATCACTTTGGCTTCTGGACAGAGTTGGGTGTCTTAGTCTGTTTTCTGTTGTTACAACGGACTAATTTACTACAAAAACTTACTTTGATGCATAGTTCTGAAGACTGTGGAGTTCAAGTGTGTGATAGGGAGGATTTGTGCTTTTTGAGCACATGGCAGAAAGGTCATGGGTAAGGGACTGCTTGTGAAGGTGGAAGGAGGTGTAGCCTGGCTTGATTTGATAGCAACCCACTCTGGAGGTAACTAATGCAGTCTCTAGCGAGTGAGAATTCACCTCCCCAAAGGAAGCACCACTTGCTACTTTTTTTTTCCTCAATTTTTTAATTTTTTTCCCCCATACTGGAGTTTGGACCTAGGGCCTTGGGTATATGAGCTAAATCTTTGAGCTAGATCCTCAGCCTTTTTTTAAGCTCATATTTTTATTTTGAAACAAGATCTCACTGTGTTGCCAAAGTGGACTCCAATGTGCTTTTTGCCTCAGCCGCCATGTTCATCCTTCTTGGCTACCCACCTCCCAACACCCAGTGCCAACAATTGCTTCTCATCCCAAGGTTGGGCTAGGAGAAGCTACATCTGAACCATGGAGCAGAGGCCAAGGATGGAGTCAGAGTGGGGAGTTAAGGGTTGCTGCTGTTGTTCTGAGCAGCGGTGGTGACCTAGATCATGAATCCAGGCTACTTTGAGGCTGAGTCAGTAGAATCAAGTGTTGGGGGATGGGAAAAAGAAGAATCTGACAGACAATGGACCCTGATCTAAGAAGCTGGGTGAATAGAGGAGTCATTGGCTGGGAGAGGAGCAGGTTTGGGGCATCAGAAATCACATGACCTAAGAGTCTGGTAACAGCAGGGCTACAATAGAGGAAGAGCATTATAGACGATGGGGAGAGATGCCAGTAAACTGAATGTCTGATCGTGTTTGAGGATTCCATGAACCTAGAGCTTCCACTTGCTCAAACCAGGAACACACAAACCATTGTGGTTACTGGCAGGCCGTGTTGGTGACCTAGACACACCCATCCGCCTGTCCTGCTTTTGTGTTCCTGGTCTGGCTTCCAGCTGTGGCGCCCACCTTTCTTTGCCCAGATGTTCCCTGGGCCCTGAGGCACAGTCCCTGGTGCATCCAGGCACTCGGGTTGCGGGAGAGCCCTCCTCAAGCAGCAAGTTCTGGAGTATAAACACCCTGGCTCCCGCCTCTCACACAGCAGTGTGCTGAGGTGTGCGCTCCTCAACGCTCCCCAGGGAACTGAGCCCCAGATGCCACCGAGGCAGCCTTCTCTTACCAGCACCCCTCCTGGCTTCCTTTCCTGTCCCCCTTCCTTACCCTCTCCCCAGGCTCCCTCAGGCCCTTCTTACAGAGCCGATCCCCGCCACTCAAACCCACACCTCATGGTCCACTTCTGGGTGAGATCAAGCTACCACTTAACACTTCTTTCCACCCCAATCCAGACTCTAAAGCCTAGGAATTCTTACAAAACACACCCCAAATCCATCCATTTCTCATCCATGTCACCTCCCTGGTCTATGGCACCAGCCTCTCAGCCCTAGACAACTGCAGAGATATCTTCATGAATGTCCCTCCTTCCATTTTGCATCTATCTATCCTGTCTGTCTGTCAGTCGATCAGTCTGTCTACGTATGTATGTATTCATCTATCTATCTATCTATCTATCTATCATCTATTTAATCACCTGTTTTCTATCTATCTGGCTATTCACATATCTATCTGTTCGTGCAGCACTGGGAATTGAACACAAGGCTTTTGCACTGAGTTACATGACAGCTCTTTTTTTAAAAAAAAAATTTTGGGACACAGTCTCAGTAAGTTGCCCAGGCTGGAATCAAACTTGCAATCCTCCTGCATCGGCCTCCGAGAGAGTTACAGATGTGTCATCCTGCCTAGTTTCTTACCCCTCTTTAATCTATTGTTCATACAGCAGGGATTATCTATTAAAATCAAAGTAAATTTAAGGTATTCTTTAGGCTGGTTCTCCTCCTTGATTTCCGAGCCTACTAGGAGAAAATCCCGAGAAACTCTCATAGCCTGTGAGGCTGGCACGCCCTGGGCCGGCCCACTCTTCTTGCCATCTTTGCCTCCAGCCACTTTCCTCCTCATTCACCCTGCTCCAGCCCACGCAGGAACCCCCGACTCTGACCTTCCTCAGGGTCTCTGCACATGCTCATTCTCTGACCTATGATTCTGCATATCTCATTCTTAGGGATCCAGTTTAAACACTGCCTGCTTGGAGAAATCTCTCCTGACCCATGACCTATAATAATTCTTCCGTTTGTGCCTCTCATCAGTCTTCTTGCTGGTTTCTTTCATGATTTGCTTGCTTGGTTATTGGTTCACTTTGGTCTGCCTGCCACTTCCCTAAAGTCACTTCCCTAACGTGGGGTTGGACACAATGTCTGTTGCTCACTGTACAACCCAACACCTAGCATAGTGACTGTCACATTGGAGGGGGGTAGCAATTGTCATTCTAAAATGACACACCTAGATCACTGTCCTGGGACCCACCCTGGGACTGACCTCTGCACATGAATGATCCAGCCGGGTATTTGGTATCTCTGTTCCTGGAAGTGCCCACACTCGGGAGTTGTGTCCTCACCAGTTCCGTGGTCAGTTCCTGCTCTAATGATAGATCAGGGTGGAAATCCTGGCACCCTCTCGTGGAGTGTTTGTTAGCTTTTGCTGTGTAGGCAGCCCCTCAAATGTAATAACGTCAAACAGTCAAGTGTGATTTTTCACAATTTTGTGGGATGAGCAAGATGGTTTCTGTCCTGACTACACTTGGTGTGACTTGTGGCTCATGGTTGGCAGGAAGGCCAGCTGTGCTGAAGGGAGTTCACCAGCTTTTCTCATCATATTGATGTCACAGTTGGCACCAACCATTGTCTAGGTGGCCTCAGTTCTCCTTCAAGTGGCCTCTTATCTTCTAGTAGGTAAGAATGGTTTCCATAAGTAGAAGCTCTGGAGAAGAATTTCAAGTCAGAAAAAACAGAAGCTTCTAGAACATTCTATTAGCATGAGTCAAGTGAACAGCCTATATATAGAGCAGATGAGAAATAGACTCCACTTCCACATGAGTGGAACTACAAGAAATTTCTGGCCAGGTAGAATCTACCACAGTAAGCCATGAAGTATGGAAATAGCCACTTAGCCTCCTTGTGCCTTATTTTCCCCCTCTGTGACCTGGATCCTATGGCATCTATTTCATGGGATCGTTTGTGAAAATTAAGCAGATGATGGTCCAAAGTGTTTAGCATGCCGCCTGTACCTTAGAAAGTACCTAGCAAATAGGAACCACTCTGAATATCACAGCTATTGTGATAGTAATTATAGTAGGAATTGGGCAAATACGGGGTGAATGGGTAGGTGGGTGATGGGTGAATGGCACTGAGCATTCAAGCAATGTATCATCCTTCAGACTTCCCTGTTAATGATAAGGTTAATGATGTCATCTTATTTCATTGGGTTTAGAATAAACAGTAGCCTTTTGCTGTTAAGTTCAAATACCTTGATTTCTAAAGAAACCTGACCTGTTGCTCAATTTATTTTGTCATCATCTGTATTTGTCTAGGAAGAGGGTGTGGGGGGAGGATCAGGCAATTTTGCTGCAGGCTTTGTGGGTGAAAAAATATATACATATGCTTCTCTCTGTGTCTCACTCTCTCCCTCTTCCTCTCCTTTTTACTCACTCTGTTTCTGTCGCTGTCTCTGTCTCTGTCTCTCTTACCTTGCCATAACGCTGCTTAAATGTAATCAGACACTCACATCTGTGGCAACCACAGCCCCCGGAGAGGTAAGCAGAAGACCACATACAGCTGCAGTTTGTTAACACATTCCTGGGACACTGGGTTGAGAGTAGGCAGCTGTAAGGTGCTCCTCCACTGTCCTCTCCAGGGCAGAGCCCACCTCCTTCCGGGTCCTGTGTCAGGGCCTGGCATAGCCCCTGAGCCACAGACTGTCCCTAGGGCTGCTGTGGGCAACAGGAGAGGCGATTTTCCAAGGAAAGATGGTCTTGGAGAAATGGGGTCTGGGTTGATCAGATAAGCTGTTATGGCATGGCCACTGTTGCCACCTGCTAGCAATGCTTAGGTGTTTTATTGCACCACTGGACATGGGAAGACAAGGAGAGGGAAGAACTGGGGATGAAGTGGAGATGTGCATTAGTGTCCTAGGGTGGCTGTGCTGTGAAACCCGGGAATATATCCTGTCAGGGTCTAGAGGCAGGAAGGCAGAAGTGAAGGTGCCTCAGGGCCTGCTCTCTCCAGAGGCTGAGGCTGGGGGGAGAGAAGGTCCTTTTGGGCCTCTTTTTGGCTTCTGGTGGCTGCATCAGCCCTTGTCCTTCCTTGACTGGTGCCTGCATCACCACAGTCTCTGTTCCCTTCAGCTCTTGGCCACATTCATTGTGGGTCCTCTCCTTCCCTTCAAAGGAGAATCCAGTGACCACCCCAATCCAGTGTGACCTCATCTTAATTTCAGATCCTGTTTCTAGTAAGACCCATGCTGAGATTCTGGGTGGACATGAATTTTATGGGACACTATTTAACCCAGTGCTGGAGAGGCTGGGGATGGGAGAAACTGTGGTATGATAACCTAGATTCTGCAGTGTCCACCAGAAGTGTGGACTTCCAGTGGGGACCTCATGCTGCATCATAACGTGGTAGAGGATACCATGTGGAGGCCATGCCTATGTGGCTTGTACGACACACCTATGCTCAAGATGACCTATTCATCCATCAACCTATGAATGAATTAACCCATTCACTGGGCACCTCACCCCCTTAAAGATCCCACTTGGCCTCACCTCTTGATACCTCACAGTGGGGAACAAATGTCAACATGCATTGGGGGACATTCAAAACATAGCAGGTGGGCAAGGGGGTCAGGACAAACGGGTGTCTATGTGTACACAACCACACAGTGTGCAGAATAGAGAAGGGTGGAGAAAAAGCAGTTGTCTGTGGGACCCAAAGGAAGAATTCTTAACTTACATCTGACCTTCTATGTTATAGAAAAATCATTTGTTAAGGAGAGTAGACACATTTACCTGCAGTATGTCAGCTTGATTTATTGCTTTTAAGTATGTGGACACATGCATATGTGTCCTTCCTTCCTGCCTTCCTTTGTTGCTTCCTTTCTCTCTCCCTTTCTCCTCTTTCTCTTTTCTTTTTTCTGTGCTGGGGATTCAATTCAGGGCCTTGTACATGTTAGGCAAGTGGTCTACCACTGAGCCACACCCTCAGACTCTTTTTATTTGTATTTTGAGAGAGGACCTCACTAAATTGTCAAAGGTAGCTTCAGATTTGTGATTCCCCTGCCTATGCCTCCTGGGATTACAGGCATGTGCCACCAGGCCTGGTTTAAGGCTCTATTTCTACCCTTTCCCTCCAGCCTTAGATGGGACTCAGGTATGGCCAGAGGGGCTTCATTTCTTTGAGGTGCCACATCTTTCTCAGGCACCTTCTACAGAACTGAACAGAGGCCATCAGCTTAGCCAAGGCAGCTGGTGAGATTTTTTCCTATCTTTTCAGTAGAAAAGTCTTAAGGAAAACTCTGATCGGCCCAGCTGGGTCATATGCCCATCCAAAAAGCCAATCAGTGTGGCCAGGACTAGGTCACGGGACTGCCTCCTTCCTGTGGGATAGAAGCAGGCAACAAAAGCCACTGCGGTGCATGCTGCCCCCCTGTGCAGTGGGAGTTTCAGGATGCAAAGAGGTGTGAATGTAGATTCTGGAGTACGACAGAAACACAGTTCATCATGGTTGCTTTTTATTGAAATTCTGGAGGTGAAATTCCTGAACCATCCTCCATCTGCATGTTTGAAAGTCCTTAATTGCTGGGCACCGCGGCCCTTGTCTCTAGTCCCTGCTGCTTGGAAGGCTGACGCAGGAGGATAGCTTGAGCTCTGGAGTAGGGTCCATTGCAAATGTGGCCCTCACCCCAATAGTCAGTTCAGTTGCATCCTGTTTCCTCACCTCCTCCACACAGTCTTTCGCCAGGCTTGGGAGGTGGACATCAGCAGTCAGTCTTGAAGGGCTCAGACATTGTGCCACAGCATAAGGGGTCACACCATAACCAGGTCCTGAGCATCCCTGTCAAGACTCAGGGACTCCCTGTTTCCCTAGGGGAATTCCAGGACCTCTGGTGTCCCTCTTCAGCCAGATAAAGAGAACAGGTTCCACAGAGTTAGACAAAGACCTTTGTGGTTCATGACATCAGCCAGAAAATTCTGAAGCCCACGGGTAAGCTGCATTGTGGACGCTCCTTTCTGCAGCCTGCTTCTGATTGGAGCAGCCTGAGAACTTCCTGCCAATCAGAGGTCACTCTGCTCAGCTTGGAACTTTATAGCTTAGCAACCGAGAAATCTGGAGGAACTCTGGAATTAATTTAAGGAAAGAGGAAAAAACACCAAGCAGGGAATTAGAAGCCAAGTAATCAGGCTGGAGTTTTTATTATTACCTTTGCGGCCAAGACAAGTAATGAACATTTTCAGCATTAATTATCAGCAGAGCGGAAACTAGTGAGCTATGTATACTCAAAACTTCAAGGCTGATGTTTCTCTCTCTCTCTCTCTCTCTCTCTCTCTCTCTCTCTCTCTCTCTCTCTCAAATCTTCATTCCCTCCTAACCCATTGCTGGGACAGGGATGTGAACAGAGCTAAGAGGAGGCAGACAGAACAGGGCAACAATTAAGGGGAAACCACCCAGATCCTGGCCACCACATTGTCCTCTCCTGGGACCTCCTGCCAGTCTTTCTCTGGAATCACCCTCCCTCCTGGGACATCACAGAGACCCTGCCTGTCTGAAAAGGGAGCAGGAAGCACCAAGGACAGTGGAAGGTTTGTGATCTCAGATGGAGGCCTGGCTAGAGGTGACAATGACAGTGGCGTTTGTGGAACCATCCTGTAACTATTGAGTATCCTTCATATGTCACCAGAGTCTGAGGCAGTTAAGACAGAAGTGAGTCTCGCAGACCCACCCTTGCCAGGGGCGCTGACAATCTAGCCAGAGCTGAGGGAGACTGGATATTAGGAATCAGGTCATTAAACCAGTGCAGATGAGATGACAGTTGTGCTGACACACTCAGAGAGGAGGGACTGGGGCGGGGAGACTGTAGAGAATACATCTTAGTTTATCCTGGCTTGTTTGGAACTGTTAGCAATAGGGTGAGTTTGCAAGTGAGGCTGGGCCAGGGGTGGGGGACAAGCCCACTCAGCTCTCCTAGGCCTGCAAAGTCTGTCCTAAAGTGATGGAGAAGCAAGAGAACCACAGAGTTTGTAAAGCAAAGCAGAGTGATTAGGTTTATAGTTAGGAAGAGCACTTGGCTGTTGGGGCAGAACAGATGGGAGGGATGCTGGGCAATGAGCCAGTTCCAAGGCCACTAAGATGCTATGTGGGCCGTGGCTCCAGGGACCACAGGCATGAAGCCCCACAGTTCTACAGGGGCTTGTGAATGCTTCTCAGCCAACTCTTCCAGAGCCGTGTTTCTTGGAACGCATCCATTTAGATGCCCCCAGTCTGTGGGATAGAATGGGAATAAAGCCACTCCACCCCCACAGGATGACGGCCTGGAATCTTCCTGGCTTAGCACCTCAAGTCCTCAATCCCAGAAGTCCCTCAGTCCCAGGAAAGCTGGTGCGGTTGGCTCCTCTATTACTCCGGGACAGCACTAAATGGAGCAGTAAGAACTGCTTCCTCTACTGCAGCGGCATCCCTTACCTTCTTTTGAGGAGGTGCTAATTCACAGTCTGGCCTCTGGCCTCTCTGGCTACTTTCTTCATTTGCAAAGTAAAGTTGGCCTGGGGAAACTTTAGCCTCCTGGCATCATGAGTTCCTCCTGTTGCTGCATTTCAAAGCAGTGAACTACCTGAGCACAGAAGGCAGGGCCTTGTGCAAGGTTCCTCTACTCTCCACGACTAGCCGCTTTCTCCACAAATGAGAGTAAGCGTCTTTCCACCCGGAAGCAGACACATGAGCTTGAAGTATTCTGCACATTCTCCATAGCTAGACATTTAGTAGTTAAAAAGAATGGTGATTCTGGCTCATGAAAAGTAGCACTGAGAGTTATGGTCTTTCCTGTGTAGTGACTGCTAATTCTTCCAAAAGCTGAGATGTAATCAAGCACTCTCGTGTCTCCAATTTTACAGTGAGTACATTATCATAGCACTTACACCTTCCTAAGATCATCCTTCACCACCAACAGTCTAGTTCCACGAAGTGGACACTGGATGCTTTTTGCAATTAGTCCCAGAATAAAGACGTGAGTTAGTTGAGGTCCAACCATACCCATTTTACAGACAAGGAAACTGAGACTCATGAAGGTTAAAGTTCTGCTGTTAAGTGGTAGAGTCGGAATTTGAACCTGGATGATTCAGAGTCTGTTCTTTCCACCAATTAAACACTTCCTTGGGGGGCACATAGGGAGGGCAATAATGAGGGGAACAGTGTACACAGAGGCTGCTTTGCTGCTGGTAGTGGGAGTCTGTTATGAAAATCCATCTAGGGAGCTCCAAAAGGATCAGCTCTGTGCATCCTGGCACAACACTGGCAGCCTGGCTTGGCCTGACCCTTTCTTGTATGGCTGGAGACTTCTGGATGCTGGTTGCCAAGGAGATGAGGGTAGGATGCTTGAAGATAAAACCCAAGCCTGATACTCAGCCTGGTCCCAGAGATGCTAGCTGTGGGGTAAGCAGACCAACCTGATATTGTCAAGAAAAGGACAGGAAAAGCCTGGGTTTTCCTCCTTTTATTATGAAAAGCTTCCAGCATGTATTGGAATATAGTGTGTGGTAAAACAAAGCCAGCTACAGCCATCACCAGCTCTCAACCAATCTTGTCCCATGGTACTTCCTTCCCCTCCTCCCAGACTATTCTAAAGCAAACCCAGATATTAATCATTTCTTTTTCAAATATTTCCAAGTATGACTTCTAGGAAAAAAAGTATGGTTTTTGTTTTGAGACAAGGTCTTGCTAAATTTCCCAGGATGAACTCAAACCTGAGAGTCACATTTCTCAGCCTCCAAAGTGCTAGGATTACAGGTGTGTGCCATTATGCCCAGATGATAACTTTTTTTTTTAACCATTACCACTATTAAAATTAACAGTAAAACTTTTGATATCAGCAAGTACTATATCTGGTCAGCTATGTAGCTTTCTTGTATTTTCTTGCAACTGAGTAAGATAAGAATGCAAATCAGGCTCCTGTATTGTGACTGGTTTATGTGTCTCTCACATTTCTCTCTATCTATAGGTTCTTTCATCTTCCCCCCCCCCTGCAATTTCCTGAGAAACTGGGTTGGATGCTCTGCGATGTGTCCTATAGTTTGGATTTTGCTTATTGCATCCCCATAAAGGTGTTATACACATTCCTCTCCTTCTTGTATTTCTTATAAATTAACTAATTAGATCTGGAAGCTCACAATGGTGCATTTATTTGCATGGCTGCTTTCTAGTGGCTGATCCGGAGGCATGGATATGGTTTTCCTCTGTGATGGTAGCTCCTGCTGATCAATCTCCAGACCTATTATTGCACTACTGACTGAAAACTAGTAGCATACTAATCACCTTCTGTCTCAGTTAATGGGAATACTTCTTTAAAAAGCATCAATGTAGCCATCATTTGCCTTCCATACAGTATGGGTCATACCAAAAAGGACAAATGCTAGATTGTTTTCCTTTATTTGACAGTTTCTAAAATACCGACTTGGTGAGGAATAAGTTTATGAGTTTTTCTTTTTCTTCAGCATCATGGTGAACTCATCCTTTGGGGTTTTGTGGGGGTTTTTTTGTTTGTTTGTTTTCTTGAGACAGAGTCTCACTATATAGCCCAAACTGGCCTTGAACTCATGATGATCCTGCCTCAGCCTCTTGAGTGCTGGGATTACAGGAGTGCACAACCACACCTGGCTGAACTCATCATTTGGACATGAAATCGAAATGTTTAATACATTGCAATTATTATTATTATTATTATTATTATTATGATTATTATTACTGGATTTGCAGTTGAACCCAAGGCCTTTGCACTGAGCTACATGCCTAGCCCTGTTTACACATTTTTTTATTTTGACACAGAATCTTAAGAAGTTGTTGAATTGCCCAGGCTGAGCTCAAACTCACAGTCCTCCTGCCTCAGCCTGCCAGACTGCCACCACACCTGGCTGTGGGGGACTAATAATTTAGTCCTGTTGATGCCCAAACTGTCATTTGTGGCCAACGGGAACCTCTTTGTGTTGTCTCCCGTATCCTTTTGGATGTGATGCTGGTAGTTGTCAACAGCTTTCTTGCCTCCTGAGGACAAGATAGTCCAGGCTCAGCTGGGCATGGTGGTGCCTGCCCATAAATCCCAGCACTTAGGAGCCAGAGGCAAGAGGACTGCCATGCATTTGAGGTCATTCTGGGCCATGGAGTCAGTTCAAAGCCAGCTGAAACTACAAAGGAAAGAAGACCCTGACTCAAAAGCAAAACAAACAAGACACCCCAGGCTCACTTGAGCATTTTGTGGCTCAGATATGGAATTGGCCATTTTCCCAGGGCGTCCTGAATGCGGATTAAAACTGGTGTTTAGAGACCATAACACAGGAGTCAGGCCCTCACAGCAACTGACTGGGTGGTGGTTTCTAGCCCTTTCAG
>PVJX010009377.1:0-32844 GCA_004027295.1 Dolichotis patagonum | reverse complement strand
GCGCATCCAGGCTGCACACTGGACTCTCATGGGGAGCTACAGAAACATACTAGGGGTGCATCTCAGTGGTCAAGCGCTTGCCCAGCACCCACAAGGCCATAGGTTCCCCTTTCAGCACAATCAACTAGACCTAATTGACATCAACAGTCACATGTGGGTAGCAGCTACTCTCTTGGGGGGTATTACTCTAGGAATTTCCTCACATCTCATGGCTTCATATCTATAAAACAGGGAATAATGAGGGTTATTTCACTGGGAAACTGAAGGAATCAGAGATTATGTATATAAAGAACCCACTATACACAAGGCACTCAGTAAAAAGCTGCTTATTTAACATCAGAACCCGCCATCCTTTAATACAAACAAAAGCTTCCCTGGAACAGGAGTTCCCAGAAGCACCCCAGCATGGAGGCTACAGATTCCAGGAGGTTCCAGAGAAATTCTTGGAAAATATCCCTTGATTGCCGAAGTCCGACTGCAGTAGGAGGTGATCAGTTCCTAGGGCTGTGTTTCATTACAGATCTCGCCGCAGCTCAATAAATTAAGCAATCACTCAAAATAACATGTTGCCTTAATCCCTTCTCCTGGCACAGTTTCAAGTTGTTTGATTTTGTTTGCGTTAGCGCAGCCCTGAAAGGCCACTGGCATGGTCCTCGGCACTCCTCCCTCAGGTCATCAGCGGCTCTCTGGAAACATCTTCACAGTCCCCCAACTGGCAGGAGGGCGCGTGCCAAGCCAAGCGCTTTTTCTTTTTTTCAGTTTTATCAAAGCTGGAGCCTTTTGCATCCTGTTGGCCTTGACCAGGTCCATCCACATTTCACTCACTAAGATTTCTGGCAGATCTATCTGCAATCGAGACAGAAAGGGAACCCTCAGCCCCCGGTGCGGGCGCTGAAGGCTGATTCTGGGCGGCTTCTCCATTCTCATTTTCTCTCTAGTAGTTTATAATCACACAGCAGAATTTTGTTTCCCCTAGAAACTTGGCATCAGAGGTGTCAGTCTGGGAACATATTTGTTTGTGTAAATTAAAGAGAAGAATATGTTTTGACCATATTTAAGTTCTTACGGCGCTAAAGAAATAAATACTGGCTTGCACGACGATGCCTCCCACTGCAGAGTTCTGGCTCACCTTCCTAAACCCTGCCTTTGTTTATAAAACCCAAACTAGCCAGCACTCTGATTGGCCCATCTCTTCAGACTGCTACAGGAACATCCTTGGAGGCCATGGCCACACTCACTCAGGTCCAAATAGAAAGTCACTCTCACTGGGAAATTGCTTCCTCTGCCACACTGTGTCCTTGCTGGGGAGTGAAAGAGTGTCAGAACCAGGCACCCTCACGTACATAGCGGAGGGGCTTGTGAATCACACAGTCTGTTTGTAAGGCACTGGACAATTGCTGTAGAAATTCAAAATGCACCTATCCTCCTACAGAGAAATTCCACTTCTAGGAATTTATCCTACAAAATATACTTGGCCATGTGCCAAAGAGCAAATATGCTATAAAGGCAAAATCCTACAGTTAATGCAAATGTTGGCCAGTAGAGGCCAGGGTAAGTAAGCGTGATAGGGTGCTGGACGTCATTAAACAGAATGAGGTGGGCTGGAGAGCTGTCCTGTCTTCAGGATGTATTGTGACACCCTTGACCTTCTCAACAAACAAACAACACCCCGTGAAACTGGCCAGATTTACAAAATATATGAAGCTGCACACAGTGGTTACTTCTTAGAAAGGTTAGAGTTTGAGAAACATTGCAAAGGGACCTCTTTATTTCGTATCTTATTCTGTTGCATTATTTTTCTTACCACAAGTGTAATATTTTATAAATCTGGGTAAGAGCTGAGGATGTAGTTCATAACAGAGCCGTCCAAGCACATGTGAAGCTTTGGATTCAATCCCCAGCACTGCAGAAAGAAAAAAGAAAAATCATCAAATGGTATGATTAAAAACCATTTCCATTGCTACACTCTGAATTGAGCAATATACTACAACAATGCTCTTTTTATTACCTGCTTCTTGGGGCAGTGGAGTGGTGGAGTAGGTCTCTCCTGCTGGTTACTGTTCAACTCTTGCCCAACCCACAGGACCTTATGTGCAGCAGGTAACAAATGGCTGAATGAACGAGTGAACACCCCTTAGAGAACAGGAGAGCTACACTGTCCTTCCTGTTGTCTCCTCTCTGAGACCCTCCCAACCCCACCTTTTACTGTATACCCTTTCATGGCAAGGCACTTAATAGAGCACATCCTCGGGTGTCACCCTGACCCACACAGGGGGGTCTGGACCAGTGATGTTGGAGATCATGACTCCTTGGGCTGAGCTTAGGTAAACACAGAGCATAAAGCACCGGGTTTGTGGGAGCTATGCCTGAGCTGGGAGGAACTGGTTGCCATCACTGGTTCTTATGTCTACCATGGCCACATGCTTCTGTTGGGCAGCTCTGGACCCCTGCAGTTCTGAGCTGTTTGCTACCCAAGAAGGTCTCTGTTTCTAAGACTGTGGCCCTGTCTTCTGCAGAGGATATTCGAATGCACTCAGAATCCAGGACCAAGTGGTGGCCAAATAAAACAACTGTGAGCTCTCAGGGAAGAAGGCATATAACAAATGATTCTTTTTTTAAGTTCTTATAATGCCCATATCAGCTGGGGTCAGATTTGGTCAGATGAAATGGGTTTGAAACTTGCCCCATATGCTGTGGTGTGCCCAACTCTCCTTGGAATTTTTCCAGGGACGGGTTGAGGGGTGTTTGTCTTTCCCAGCACCCAAGGTTCTAAATTCCTGCATCTGCCTGACCAGTTCTGCTTGGGCACCTTTTTGCTGGCCACAGGGCAGGGCTTGCCTGCAGAACAGGGAACTTATACAGTCACATAAGGTGTATGCTTCATTTAAGGCTCTACCATCTTGAACTTCTTAATTTTTTAACCAAGAACCCCACATATTCATTTCACCCAGATCCTGCAAATTATGTAGCTAGTCCACCCTTATAATGACCCACTTGGGAGTCTGTCTAATTCCTCCATTCTCCCCAAATTCCACTCACACAAGAATGTGTGTAGAGGTTATTCTGACTGGAGGTTTAGGGTAAAAGAAAATGCTGACTCTCAGCTGAGACAACATGAAATGCGGCGCCTGAATTTGGTTTATGATACTCAGTGGAAGACGAAGGGAGAGGAGAGAAGGAAGAGGAAACAAGAGAGGCAAAAGACTGATCATTGTATGTGGACAATGGGTACCCCATACACATTACAAAAGTTTCTCTGCTTTCCAGTATGGTGGGAAACTTCCCAAACACAGTTGAAAGAGGTGGTTCCACCAAATGTTAACCATGGAGTTGTTGCATGACTCAGTGTGTCCACTCTGAACTCTATGCCCAAGAGAAATGTATGTCTGTGCAAAAACATACATGAATATTCATAGCTGCACTGTTCACAGTTGCCCCAGAGTGGGAACAACCCATATATCTATCAATTGGTAAATGGATAAACAAAATATGATTTGTCTATCTGTATATTAGGCTGATAGCAAGAAAAGGAAAGAAGTCCTTATACATGCTACAACATGGCTGGACCTTGGGAATATCATGCCAGAGGTAAGGAGCCCAACCTAAAGGACCCAAGTCTGTTTGACTGCATTTATAGGATTGTCTAGAAAAAGCAAATTTATAGAGATAGAAAGTAGATTAGTGATTGCTCAGTGTTGGGGGCAATGGAGGATTGGGGTGGGCTGGATGGCTGCTAAAGGGAATGGGCTTCTTTTCAAGGTGATGAAAATATTCTAAGATGTATTGATGTTGGCTGCACAGCTCTGTGAATACACTCTAAGCCACTAAATTGTGCCTTTTAAAGGCGAATTGTACACACCTGTAATCCCAGCATCTAGGAGACTTTTGCAGGAGGATCACAAATTCAAGCCTACACTGAGCAACTTAGTGATTAACAAGGCCTTGCGTCAATAAACAAACAAACAAACAAATTATAAAATTAGAAGGGAAGGGAAGTAGCTCAGTGTGAGGCCCTGGATTAAGTCCACAGTACTAGAAAAAAATGAATTACGTGTTAAGTAAACTGAATCTCAATACAGCTGTTTTTAAAAATCTTGCCCTCTTCGCCACTCTCTTGCTATGCTCCAGCCACCCTATATGGAAATTCTCCCTCCCTCTTTCACGTGTGCACATGTGCATGCACGCACGCACACACACACACACACACACACACACACAGAGCCATTACCTTCTTATACTTTAAATTTCTTTTTTTCCTTTTGTCTTCTTTCTTTCTTTGTCTTCTTTGGTGGCGTTAGATATGGAACAAGACACACACCACCACTAGGCACACAGAGTCCATACCTCCCCTCAGCACACACACCACCTGCAGGCACACAGACAGCAAACCGCACTTCAGTACACACCATTGGAACCACTGCTCAGCCACTGAGTGCACACCATCCCTAGGAACACAGAGTGCATACCACGCCTCAGCACTAACAGTACTTAGCACACTTCAACACACACACTGCCCCTGGGAAGAGATTGCAGCCCTGGTACACAGAGTGCATACAACCTCTGCTCACACGGAGTGCATACAACCCTGCAGCACACAGTGTGCACACCACCCTGCTGCACACAGGGTACATAGCACCCCTCAGGACACAGAGTGCATAGCCTCCCTCAGCACAGACACAAACCTTAGGTGCACAAGTGCATACCACCCACAAGCACACAGAGTGCATACCACACTCAGCATAGACACCACCCCTAGGCACACAGAGTGCATACCACACTCAGCATAGACACCACCCACAAGCACACAGAGTGCATACCACACTCAGCATAGACACCACCCACAGGCACACAGAGTGCATACCACACTCAGCATAGACACCACCCACAGGCACACAGAGTGCATACTACCTCGCACAACACCTAGACACATAGAGCACATACCACACCTCAGCACACAGACTACAAACCACCCCTAAGTACACAGAGTGGATACCACTGCTCAGCACACTGAGGGTCTACCATACCTTAGCACACACCACCCTAGGCACACAGGGTGCATACCACCCCTCAGCAAATGCACTACCCATACACACACAGAGTGCATACCACCCCTCAGTACACACACCAACCCTGGGCACACATACTGCATACCACTCTTGGGCACACAGAGTACATACTACCCCTCAGCACACACAGCACCACTAGGAACACTGAGTCAGTACAACCCCTCAGCACACAGGTGCATAATACAACTCAGCACACAAAATGCGTAACATCCCTAGGCTCACAGAGTTCATACCACACTTCTCAGTACACACGGTGCATACCACCCCTCAGCACACACATCACCCACAGGCACACAGAGTACATACCACACCTCAGAACACAGACTGTATACCACACCTAGGAACACAGAGTTCATACCACTCCCTAACACACTTAACGCAAACTACCTCTCAGCACATACACCACCACTAGTCACACAGAGTTCATACCATGCCTCAGCACACACAACACTCCTGGACAGAGTCATACCACCGCTCAGCACACTGAGTACACACACATCACCTGTGGTGGATTGACAACTGGTGGTCAACTTGTAATACCAGCCAAACTGAATCAGCGTGGTGCTGAGTGTGCAGGGAACACTTGAAGATTGTTGCCAACATAAAAAGAAGAACTGGAGAGGAATAAGAGTTACTGGTTCTCCGTGGTGGATGGTTCTCCTGTTGCCACTGGTTCTCCTGGGGGAGCTTGTCAAGCTTCTTTCCTGATGTGAATCTGGCTGTTCTCATCATCAGATGAGCTAGGGACCTTGTTGTCTCTGAGAATTGCTGTGGTTCACTTTGGGGGAGCTCTGGTCTTTTACCACTTCCTAGCTCCAGAGGGGAAGATGGTGTGCTATTCAGTCTCCAGGAGAAGCTCATCATGCTGGCTTCCTGATATGTACTTGGCCGTTCTCATCATCAGAAGAGCTTGGGACCGCATTGTCACTCAGGATTGCTGTAGTACTTTTGGGAGGATCCCTGGTTCTTACTGTGAGTGTTGCTTCCTGGCTCCAGTGCAGAACTCTCAACCTATTGGCTCAGATCCTTCACCCCACTGACACAGACCTTCTGGCTTCCACTGCAGACCTTTGGGCCTTCCCAGTGCAGATCCATGAAAGACACTTGCATGAAACATCGTCATGGGCTCCAGGTCTTCAGCTGGACTCATGCAGGACACTGCTGCAGGATCTGGGCCCTCAGTTGAATTTTTTGGGTCTTTAGTGTGTGGACAGATTTCCTGCACTTTTTGTGTTTGACTCTTTGGATGATTATTGTAAATAATTCTATAAATTATGTGTCCTGTATTAAATTGTTTTTCTTGAAAACCCTTACTACACACCACCCCTAGGCACGCAGAGTGCACACTATTCCTCAGTACAAACACCACCCCTAGACACACAGTGTGCATGCCAACCAGCAGCAGAAAGAGTACCTACCATCCCATAGCACCGACTCTCCACATAGAAAGTATATCACCACTCGGCAAAAAACACTACTCCTAGGCACACAGAGTACATCCCACACTTAGGCAAACAAAGTGAGTATCACCTCTCAGTGCAAACACCATTCCTAGTCACACAGATGGCATACCAACTCTCAGCAAACAGAGTGCATACCACCAATCCGCACACACAGTGCATGGCACCCAACAGAACACACAGTTCACACCATCCCTCAGCACATACATCACCCCTATACAGAGAGTGCATATCACACCTAGACACAGAGTGCATGACCTCCCTCAGCACACACAGCACCCTAGGCACAAAGAATGCATACCACTCCTCAGCACACACACCACTCCTAGACAAACAAGGTGCACATAACCTCTCAGCACACAGAGTTCACACCACCCCTGAGCCCACACACTGCACACTGGCCCCTCACCATACACACCACACCGACCCACAGAAAGTGCATACTCACAGAATGCCTACCACACCTATGCTCACAGAGTGAATAACACCTCTCAACACACACGCACACCACCTCCCAGCACATATAGTGAATACCACCCCTCTGCACACACACCACACCTATGCACAGAGAGTGCATACCACCTCTCAGCACACAGATTGCATGCCAAACTTCAGCACGCAGAGCACTTACCACCCCCAAGCACAGAGTGCTTCCATTCCTCAGAAAACAGTGTGCATATCACCCCGCAGCACACACACCAGCCCTAAGCACACAGAGTGCATACAACTCCTAGGCACAGAGTGTACACTCACCATGAGGACACACACCACCCCAACACACACAGTGCATACCACTCCTCAGCACACAGAGTGAAAACCACTCCCAGGCACATAGAGTGACTATTGTAGTCAGGGGTTGCAAGGAGAACAATTATATATAGGGCACATAATTTATTGTATTATTTATACTGGTCACCCAAGGAGTCAAATACAAGAAGTGCAGGAAATCTGTACATGCACCAAAGACCTAGAGAATCCAGCCGAGGCCCTGGATGCCATGCACTATCCTGCATGAGTTCAGCTGAGAACCTGGAGCCCATGACAATGCTTCCCATGAGTCTCACTGAAGGCCTAGAGCCCATGACAATGACTCATGAAAGTTTGCTTCACAGATCTATGCTGGGAAGGCCCAAAGGTCAGTGGTGAAAGCTAGAAAGTTTATGCCAGTGGAATGAAAGACCTCTGCCAGTAGGTTGAGGGTTCTGCACTGGAGCCAAGAAGCAATGCTAAAAATAAGGACTGGGGCTCCCCCCAAAAGTACCACAGCCATCCTCAGTGACAATGAGGTCCCCAGCTCTGATGATGACGAGAACAGCCAAGTATATCAGGAAGCCAGTGTGACAAGCTTCTGGAGATTAAACAGTACACATCTTCCCCTCTGGAGCCAGGAAGCGATGCTCCAAGTAAGCACCAAAGCTCTCCCAAAGTGAACCGCACCCATTCTCAGTGACAAGGTCCCGAGCTCCTCCGATGATAACAGCTGAGTTCACATAAGCGGAACCAGCATGACAAGCTTCTCCAGGAGAACCAACGGCCCCAAACAACACTTAGGAGAACCCACAATGCTATGTTTCCTCTCCAGGTCTCCTTTATGCTGGCAATAGTCCTCAGGTGGGCGATTCATGCTCAGCACCACGCGGATTCAGTTCCGCTGGTGTTTCAGTCACCACCAGTTACCAATTCACTACAGTGACAATCATCCTTAGCCACACAGAGTACATACCTCCCCTCAGCACATACACCACCCTTTTTAGGCATACATTGTGCACACCACCACTCATCACACACACTACTCCTGGGCACACAGAGTGCCTACCGCCCTGCAGCACAAAGAGTGCATACCACTCATCAGCACTTAGATGGTTTGTGTGCTGATGGGTGATATGCACTCTGTACGTTGAGGGCTGATGGGCACTCTATGCCTAGAGATGGTGTGTGTGATGGGGAGCGGTATGCAGTCTGTGTGACAATGCGCGGTATTTACTGTGTGTGCCTAGTGATGGTATGGGTTCCGAGGGCTGGTATGCATTCTGTACTGAGGGCTGGTATGCACTCTGTAGTAAGAGGTAGTATGCACTCTGTGTATCTAGGGGTGGTGTGTGTGCTGAGGGGCGCTGTCCACACTGCGTGCTGATGGGTGGTATGCACTCTGGGTGCTAAGGGTTGTTATGCACACTGTTGCCTAAGTTTTGTATGCATTATGTGTGCTGACGGGTGGTACAAACTCTGTTTGTCTATAAGTAGCGTCTGCTGAGGAGTGTTATACACTCTGTGTGCCTAGCAGTTGTGTGTGGGCTGACATGTTGTACGTACTCTGTGTGTGTAGAGTTGGTATGTGTGCTTAGGGATGCTATGTACTCTATGTGCTGAGTGTAGGTGTGCACTCTATGAACCTTGGGGTGGTAAGCGCTATGTACTGACGGTTTGTATGCATTCTGTTTTAAGGGGCAGTACTTATTCTGCGTTGCTATGGGAGGTATGCACTCTGTGTCTAGGGATGGTTTGTGTGCTGAGAGGTGATACGCACTTTGATTGCACATGGGTGGGTTGCAGGGGCAGATGGCATGTACTCTTTGTGCCTAGAGTTGGTGTGGGTTCTGAGGGTTGGTGTGTGCTCTGTGAGCTGGGGGTTGGTATACACTCTGTGTGCCTAGGGGTGGTGTGTGTTGTGTTATGCTCTGTGCGTCTAAGGGTGATCTGCATTGTGTGTGCTGAGGGGTGCTGGGCACTCTTTTCGCTGAGAGGTGGTGTGCGTGCGGAGTGATGATAAGCACTCTGTGCTGAGGGGTGGTATGCACTCTGTGTCCCAAGGGTGCTGTGTTTTCTGAGTGTGTTATGTGCTCTGTGTGCCTAGGGATGGTGTGTGTGCTGAGGGGTGGTATGCACTCTGTACACCAGTGTAAAGCCATCAGACAGATGAGGAGGGAAGAGGTGAAGAGTGGAGGCAGCAGCACCTCGGGTCTGTTCTACATGGCGACAGGTAGAAGCGACACTGGCCGGCAACACCTCAGTTTAATTAAACATACATAGCAGAGCTGGTGGTGCACACCTACAATCCCAGCACTCAGAAGGCTGAGGAGGTAAGATTTGCTTGGGAACTGTCCTTGATATGAGCCTGAGAGAGAAGCCAGAGTACAGAACTGACATGTGAAGACAGCTGGGGTAGGAATCTGCTTCCAGACAGAGCTTTGGAGTGAGGAGGATCCAGTATCTTTCTGGGACTCCTGTGGGTAGGGGCAAGGAGTCACCTGTCTCAGTCTTCCTGGAGGTGGTAGATGCACAGTATTGCAGTGCCTGGGATGTTGTCCCTAGCAGGGACTGAACCTGTGAAGTATCTCACACACAGGCTGGCACACAGAGGGGGCCCAGTGATTTCAGGGAGGCTGGTGTGCTCATCGACACTTGTAGACCAAGCTCTCTGGGAAGCTGAGGCAGGAGGATCACAAACTGAAGCCCAGTCTGGGCAATTTAGTGAGACTATGTCTAAAGGAGAGAGAAAAGGAGAGAAGGAGAGAGAGAGAGAGAGAGAGAGAGAGAGAGAGAGAGAGAGAGAGAGACGAAATTAAAGGAAAGGAGGGGCAGCCACATGGGCAGAGAGAGCCAGCAGATCCACCTCTGCCTGCTAGCCACTGCCACCACGAGGCTGCTTCCTGAGGGCAGCCGGTGGGAACAGGGACACGCAGCCAGGTAAGCCCTGTGCACCCCACCATCAGGTCACCATTGGAGGCCCTTGCTTCCTTCAGGTAGCCATCACCCACCAGGAGAATCAGATAAACACACCCCTGTGTACTTGCTACATTGCCCGAGTCCCAGTGTAGACACACAGGCTGGAAGAAGCAGCCCCACCTCCATGACCCCTGATCATTGGGGAAACCCCAGTGTAGCTATACAAGTCTGGAGAGGCCGCTCCATGACCTACTACCTCCCTGTAAACCTGGGGTCAGAGGAACACAGGTGCCTGTCCCATCCCCCTACATCACAGGAGACAGCCAACATGGGAAGTACCTGGGACTCCACGACAGGCTTGTGGGGAAGAACCCAGGAGAGTGCCAAGATGAAGGAGCAAAGGGCAATCTCAGACCCAGCCCACACAGAACAAATCTAGGAGACACAGTCACAGAAGAAAATGGAACTCATACACCTGAAATCTGAGAGAATAGCAATTAAAGCAAAGAAACAACTTCATGAGACTGTAAAAGTAATCAAATCAGATGTGTCTTAGGTAAAAGCAGAAATGGAACACATAATGAAAGAATTGATCAGCATATCTAAAGAAGACATGGATAAAAAAGAGGAGCATAAGAAAATGGTGGAAACCTTGAATGAACAATATAGAAAGGAATTACAATGCATGAAATAGATTCCAAACTATATCCAGGAAATTAAAAAGTCAATCGAAAGCTGGCAAAACTGCCTGAAAGAGACTGAAGATAGACTTTCAGACCTTGAAGACAGGATTGCAGTTATGATCATGCAAAAATAATGAGGAACCAACTAAACGCAAGTCAATGGCTGCAAGACGACACAGAGAGAAACAATTTAAGAGTGATAAGTATCAATGAAGCAGGGGTCAACGCAAATGAAATAAAAAGGCTACTTACAGAAGTAATAGCAGAAAACTTCCCAAACATGGGAAAAGGATCTGGTATACATATAAGTGAGGCATATAGAATGCCAACTAACCATAACCAAAGTAAATCTACACCAAGACATATAATAATCAAGATCCCAGAAATTCAGCACAAGAACAGAATATTAAAAGCCGTTAGAGAAAAGAAACAAATCATCTATAAAGGAAAACCAATCAGTATCATGGCAGACTTGTCAACACAAACCATCAAGTCAAGAAGAGTTGGGAGTAAAGTGTTTCAAATCCTGAAAGAAAACAACTTCCAACCCAGATTGATGTACCCTGCAAAATGATCTTTCAAAATGGATGGAAAAATAAGATACTTCCATGACAAGGAACAACTGAAGGAATTCATGACCACCAAACCAACCCTACAGGGAGTGCTGAAGGACATTCTAGAGAAAGATAAAGATGAGCATGGTTCCAGGAACAGCAGCAGAGGAGGATCGCCAAACAGGACAGGCGACTGAATGAAGGGGAATTGTGGAGGGCCAGCAGCAGGGGGATAGCATGGCAGAGACAAATCAATGTATGCTGATTGTAACCATTAATGTAGATGGCCTCAGGTCAGCAATAAAAAGAAACATATGGAGAATGGACCAAGAAACAAGATCCATCAATATACTGTATATAAGAAACACATTTAACTGGAAAAGAAATTCATAGACTGAAAATCAAAGGGAGAAAATAATTGATTCATGCAACAGGAGACCAGAAAAAAGCAAGGGTAACTTGTCCATCAACCACAGAATGGGTAAGAAAGATACAGTGTTTTCATGCAATAGAAAACTACCCAGCTATAAAGTAGGATAATCTTGAGGCTGTTGTAGGTAAATGGATACAACTGGAGGTCATGTTCATGAGTGACAGTTTGAATTCATACTGCTGAACACTAACATAAAAAACAGGAGTTTCAAAAAATAAAAAAACAGAAGTTTCTAGGATCCAAAAACACAACAGATAGTATCAAAGTGATAGGGGAGGAAACACCTAGGAGGAGAAGGTGGTAACCAATGTTAATTTCTTACTGTCTTGTCTTGAACTCCTGCAATGTTTTCACAATTTTGCTAGGCTTGGTTTTGTTCTGTCTTGTTTTGTTAGATTTTACTGTTTCTGATGGTATGGGCAGCTATTTTGAACATAATAGAATATATTATGTTAATCATGGTAGGTTCCCTATTATCTTATTTTGAAGTCCTATAATGCTTTAATTCTTTTGTTTAATTGGTTTTATTCTGTTTTGGGGCTGGGGATTTAGCTCAGTGGAACAAGTGCCTGCCTGGCATGAGTGAAGTCGTGAGTTTGATCCCTGGTACCAAAAAGAAAAAAAGAAAAAGAAAAGAAACACTGGTTTTACTCTGTTTTGCTTTGATTTTATTATGTGTGATGGTATGAACAACTATTTTGAAGAAAATGAGACATTATAGTAACCATTGTTCATTTTCTGTTATCTGGTTTTGAAGTCCTGTAATGCTTTCATTCTTTTTTTTTTTTTGATGGGTTTTAGTCTGTTTTCTATTATTTGATTTCATTGCGTATGAGGGTATGGACAGATATTTTGAAGAGAACAAGAAACATTATAGTAGCCATTGTTGATTTCCTATTGTCTTATTTTGAAGTCCCATAATGCTTTCATTCTTTTGTTCTCATTGTTTTTATACTATTTTGTTTTGTTTGATTGTATTGTGTGTGCAGGTGTGGACAACTATTTCAAAGAAAACAAGAGACATTATGGCAGCCACTGTTGATTTCCTCTTTTGTCTTGTTGTGAAGTCCTGTGTTGCTGGCCTTGCACTGTTCTGATTTGCTTTGCTTTGTTTTGTTCTCTTTAAAATAAATAAATAAATAAATGGAAAGGAGGCGTTGTGTGGTGGTGATGCACACCTATAATTCCAGCCCTCAAGAGACTGAGATAAGAGGAGCACTGCAAATTTGAGGCCAGCCTGGGACAAACTGAATGAGACAAATTGGCTTAAGTACAGACTACAAGCTGCAGTTCAGGTTAAAGTTTATTATAACAGTCCACAAGAAAAAAGACAGACCAAAAGATTAAATCATAGACCTGTGAAATTATAAGGGAACTAAGAAATCTACTAAGCTAATGTCTTTTTTGGGGGGTGGAGGAGAAATGGGGATTGAACTCAGGACCTTCATACTGAGCTACATTTTTGAAACAAGGTCTCACTTAGTCACTAAATTTCTCAGTCTGGGCTCAAATTTGGTCATTCTCCTGCCTCAGTTTCCCAGTGTGCCGAGATTACTGGTATGTGTCACTACGAGTGGCAACCTTTCTTAATTTTTAACTAATAATTTTTTAATTACATGTTCATTTTATTTACTTATTTATTTTTTGAGAAAGGGTCTCACTATGTAGTTCAGCTTGGCCTTGAACTTGCAGTGAGAGATCCTCCTGCTTCAGCCACCTCAGTGCTGGGATTACAGGCATGCACCACCTCACACAGCTATTTGTGCATTTTAGAAAGTGTTTCTTTTGTATGCTTCTTCCTTCTTAAATGCTCATTTATAGCACACATTTTAATTAGTAGTAACTTCTTGAAGCCTGTGCCACAATTCCTAAGCAGGCCAGCCTACAAGCTGTGCTTCTTCCCTCCTGATAACACCTCAGGGTCCTCACCCTGTCACATCGGAAAAGTGTTCAACCAGCAAGTAAAGGACAATATAATACAGATTTTGATGTTAAATTATTTAATTCTTAAATTCTGAGTGGTTGTTTTCTTTCTTTCTTTCTTTCTTTCTCTTTCTTTTTTGACACCAGGTGTTGTTATGTGATTCAGATTCAGGTTGGCCTTGAACTCACTTTGTATCTCTGGCAGGACTTGAACTTGCACTGATCCTCCTGCTTCAGCCTCCCCACCCATCTAAATGTTGCTTTTTGAACAATTAAAATATTACATGAAATATCTTTTTTAAATGAAAAAAGAATAAAAAAGATGATATAGAATTTCAAAACAAAATAATAGGAGATTAATAATGGTTAATATATTGGGTATTGTTATCTTCAAAGTAATTGCTCAGATTAAAGCACAAACTGTTTTTCTGATGAGCTAACAGTAGTATAATTATCTGTGTGTGTGTGTGTGTACAGTCTTTTTCTTTTCTCCTTTCCCTCATGAAGCATCTTTTTTGCCTTCATGTTATTTATGAGAGAGAGGAAGTGGTTTGAGAAAATCTTAGTTAGCAGAGGATGCCTTGCGGGGAGAATACCTCCCTGCGGCCTTCAGGACCAGGCGCTCACAGGATTTCCAAGCAAACTGCACAGCAGGCGTATTCTTTCTCCTCGTGCACCGCGCCATTAAAACAGTCCCTTTCTCACAACTCACCTCACTTGACTGCCGGGCCTGCTGGGGAAGCGCCCGCGCACCCAGGTTTCCTCTTCTTGACCCAAGGCTGCGCACTCTTTGCAGAGCCGCGGAAGGAGGGGACCAGACCTGCTTCCCACGCTGCTCGGGTGCATTTCCTGAGCTCTGGGGTGCTCCGAGGACCCTACTAACTTCGGCCCAGTGCCCAGAACCCTTTGTAAACTTCCTGGGTAAAGAAGAGCTCATCCGCGGCAACTCTGCTGAAGCCCAGGGTGCCCACCATCGGCGGAGGCAACGCGGCCGAGCTGCGCTGCCCAGCGGCCCCGGGCCGCTCCTTCTGCGCCTCCCGGCTCCTCCCTCGCCACTCCTCGAGGCCACGGCGTCTCCTTACCCCGCCCCGGGAAGCAGGCGGGGCGGGCGCCCGGAAGGAGCTGGGGTCTGCGGCGCAGCCTGCCCTGTCCAGCAGCGTCCTGACTCGAGCGTCCGTCTCTGGCTCCCGGCAGCAGGGATGGCCGGAGCCCGGGAGCCCGAGCGGTAGCAGCGCGGGGAGCCCAGGCGCCGAGGCGGGGGTGCGCACTGCACGGGCCTCGTGGGGGCGCTGCAGCCGCGGGACCCAGGAAGCGAGTTGGCGGCGCGGCCTTCAGACCCCGCCCTGGGCGCCGGAGCTGAGGAAGGAGCGGGGCCCAGTAACCTAGGCTGGGGCAGAGGGTCGCTCCTGACCTCTCAGGCGATGGGACCCCATCCTGGCTCGTGAAAGGACCCCAGAAGTCGAGAGAGGTTCTCCTTGAGGAAGCCGCAGACCTCTGGATGCGCACTGGGGACACTTGGGGACTTCGGAGGTAGAGAGTAGGGGTCCTGCCCAAGTGGCAGGTGCCCTGCCCTGGCCCAGGCCGTCACCAAGGTTCTGAACTCTGAATGTAGTCCAGGCCGGCCTCAAAACACATGGTGATACTCCTGCCTCAGCCTCCTGTGCTGGGATTATAGGCATGCACCACCAGGCCTGGCTAGGACAGACAGTTGAGATCCTGGTATTCTTAAGAAATGGTAAACGTAAAGTTGGGTATTTAAAAAAATACCAGTCAGGCCCTCATAACTTTCTATGATAGCCCACACTGTTTGCCAGACACAGCCTGTACTTTTATCTTCACTGTCACCCTCTTTTTTTTCTCTTCACGGCCCAAGCTCACTCTGCACAGCCACTATCTCTATCACACTTCACTTTTACTGTCCTGTTTTGTTTTTTATGTCTTCTTGGACAGAGTTTCTGATGCAGTTCAGATTAGCCTTGAACTCACTTTGTAGCTCAGACAGGCGTCGAACTCACAGTGATCCTTCTGCCTCAGCCTCCTGAGTGCTGGGATTACAGGCATGCACCACCATGACTGGCACTTTTACTTTTTTGAATAAACTTTGCCACTGCTTTTTGCTCATTTTGCCCAATTCTTTGTTTAAAATGAGAACCTGGAATCCAACTCCAGGAAGAGAGGTGAACAACTTGATTTTGGTAACATTTAGATGGCAAGTCACTTTTTACAAACAAGCTGCCCACATCCTAGAGGGCAGCCTGGCTGGAGGACAATGAGTCCACACTCTGTGAATCTCCATTATATCCCAGAGGGGCAGGCCAGCTGGAAGAGCATAAGACTGATGGGAACCCCAAAACCTAGCCCAGTGCACAGATGCACACACACCTCTGGAGGGCGAAGTAATCCATAAGGCCAGTAACACGGAAGTGTCTGAGGCAGCAGTGAAGAGACAGCAGTTGCACCCTGGAGAACTCCACTGACAGAAGACCAGTCCCAGCCCCCACATCCAGAGGCCAAAATTGGCTCCATACCCAGCACATCTCTAGGATGCAACAGACACTTGAACACAGAACTATAAACACCAGAAGAAGATAGGTTCTTGGGATAGCTATAATGAACAAACTACATCTGAGGACATCCCTGAGGAACAGACATCTCCTTTCCTCCTTGAGAGAGCCCTCAATGCTAGTAGTAAGAGTTATATGTCATGGGAAGTTGGTCAGCATCAATATAGAGGACAAAATAAAAGGAAAAAGAGAAGGTGGAAAATGGCAAGACACAGAGGTGAGGTGCAACTCCAGACCCCCATCCCACCCAGGACAGGCCTGGAACTCAAGGAGATGGATGAAGTTAGAAGTCAAACACTGAAAATTTCTGAGCTGATAACCATAGAAGTGAAAAAACAAGTGAAAAAGGCTATAGAGGGAAAATGATCTCTCAGGTTATAGAAAAGAAATGATGCTTAAAATCAAAGATATTAGTGAAGACACAAATAAAAGAATAGATGAGCTTAGAAAAAGATGGAGACAAAAAATGGCCAACATAAGAGAGAAATGGAATCCATGAAACAGATACAAAAAGAGATCCAAGAGATTAAAACCTCCAGTGAAAGTATGTGCAACAGACTGAATGAAGGAAAGGATAGACTTTCAGATCTTGAAGACAGAATTGCAGCTAGTGATCATGAAAAGAAAGATACCTTAAAAATAGCAAGAGACCATGAGAAATCAATCCAACAGCTATAAAACAAAGAAGAATAACACAAGACTGATTGAGGTCAATGAGAAAGCTGGAGACAGCATAAATGCCTTGACAATCATAAATATATATGCACCTAACATGGGAGCACCCAACAATAAAAGATGTATTGACAGACATGGAAAATCAAATGAGCAATAACACAGTTGTAAAGGGAGACCTCAATCTCCCATTGTCACAGAAAGACAGATCAACCAGACAGAAAATCAGCAAAGAAGTATCAGAGCTGAACCAAATCTGTGAACAAATGGACTTAATAGGAAGAAGCCTTGCCCCAATGCCCTACTGCCACTGAGGAGCATCTGTGAACCACCACTCCATGCCTCTCCACCGCTCCAGGAACTCTTAACTGGAGGAACCCAACTGCCTGATCTAGTCCACTGCACTGAGGGACTGGCAACAAATGCAGAGGGCACCTAGGATGCCGCAATGGGCTGATTCAGAGAAACACAGGAAAATATCAAGACAAAGAAGCAAAATACAATCTCAGATAGACCTTATCTCACACAGAACAAGTTCAGGAGACACAGACATAGTAGAAACTAGAGATTACACATCTGAAATTTCTGAAAAGATAACTGAACTAACGAAGCAACTTAGTTTTATACTGATTGGTTAATTTTACATGCCTGTGTCTGATAGTCTGGACAGCTATTTTGAAGATAACGAGGCATTATGGGAGCTGTTAATTTCCTATTATTTTGTTTGGAAATCCTATATTGTTTTCATTGTTTGGTTTGGTTTTATTCCATTTTGTTTTGATTTTATTATGTATGAAGGTATGGGCAACTATTGTGAAAATAACAAGATATATTATGATAGCCATTGTCAATTTCCTGTTATCTTGTTTTGAAATCCTATATTACTTTCATTGTTTTGATTGGCTTTATTCTATTTTATTTTGGTTTTAGTCTTTTTAAAATTTTAAAAAATAGAAACAAGCTACCCAATAACAAGAGGAAAGAAAAGTCGTGGGTTGGGTAGAAGTGTGTGTTGAGTTTGTGAAATGTGAAATAAAAGGGAAAGAATAGAACACCTGACATTGTGCTACGAGGGGTTTTTGTCTCTCTCTGGAAAATAAATTTGTTGTTAAAACTGTTCAATGAGAAAATTAAAAGTGTTAAAAACAAGAAAAATATAAAACTTAGAAAAGAAAAAGAGTGACCTAACTGGCATGTAAGTAGCTGTCTGGGTGCTACCAGAAGATGGAAGCCACAAGTTGACTCCAAGTTTAACGCAAAGAATATCAGCCAAGCTAGTTGGACCTGTAATCCCAGTGCTCAACAGCTCGATGGAGGAGGGGTGCAAGCACTGGCTGCTGCGATGTGCCTGAGCCAGCAGGAAAGTTATCCCACAGGGGCTGCCAACAACGGTGCAGATGGAAGCTCTGATTATAGGCTAGTCCAGATCCACAGCTACTACTGGTCCAATGACAGCGAAGACCCAAAGCCATTAACAGTGTGGCATGTCCTGCAGTGCTTGGTTGTAAGATGGCATTGCTCAGCCTGCAGGTGTTATGGTTTGCGTTTAGATGTCCCCCAAAAACCACATGCAATCCTAGGTGGGGCTTTTTCAGAGGTGTTTGGATCTAGACTATGTGATGCCAGGATTGATTCATGGTGCAATGCTAGGCTCTAGGGCACTAGATTTAGGGGTACCAGTGCTACCCCCAAGTAGGTTGGATAAGATGTAAGGGATAGAAAGAACTGTGGTCACCCCTTGTTTTTCCACCTCTTTCCTACCATGAACTGTTTTATGATGGCCTCTGCCTTTGAGCCAACTGACTATGGACTAAAACTGAGCTTAATAAATCTTTCCCACTTTAACTTTGGGTGTCTACTATGTTGTCTCAGCAATGAGAAAACAACTAAGACAGAAGGCCTTTTCATTAAATCTGCATAAAAAGCAAGTATTGCTATTTTCATGTATATGAGACTTTGTAAGACTTGCTCAAGTACTGAGCAGCTCAGCCAGGATTAAAGCTGATTATGTTGTTACAGGAAGAACAAAAATAATGAGCCAGTAAGGTACACATTTAGAACTTTCATTTCAAAACAAAGAACCACAGTAACATTAATAGTACAAAATCCATGTGGAAATATTTACAATCTGACCACAGAGAAATGGGAACAACTCTATCCTGCATTACCGCCAAATGACTGCAGAGGCAGAAGAGGTGCAGCGTGAGGAAAGTCGCCTTTTGCAACAAAGCCCAGCTCCCTAGCTACAGTGTTTATCCAAAGGCTTGCGGGCTGGCGGAACTATGGGAACCACGGACTGGGACACTGTTGTCTGCCCAAGGATCTGAAATGTGTGAACACCAAGGGGGTAAAAGGACAGAGTAACCTGTGAGCAGCAGAGCACGAGGGGTAAGAAGGCTGGGGGATGAGATGGCTGCAGTGATGCTGTAGCAGTCAGCCCTGTTGTCCCCAACTGTCTGAACCCCTCCAATTAGAAACAAGTCTTCATTTGCTTCTTGTTCCTCTGAAAGTTTACCACCTCCTCTCCCTGCAGCCACCCAGGTGATCCCATGCTCTCTCCTCTTTCCCCTTCCACCTCGGCCTGGGGGTGCAGGGAGGTGGCTCTCCTCCTGCTCCCTCCTACAGGGAAGGAGAGCAGATGAGTCTGAATCAGAAGTTCTGGGTGCAAATGCCACCAGCAGAGGTAGTGCTGCTTTTACACACAGGGACTGGTTTTAATACATTCTACCCAAAAGGAGGTGAGAGCAACACAGGAAGCAAGTGGGCTGTGAACTACTTCACCTGAGCAAAGAGACAGTGCACACACTCCTGGTCTCCAGTGTGATTTACTGGAGGACTCAGGGCCCTGAGGGCCCAGTGTGATTTACTGGAGGACTCAGGGCCCTGAGGGCACCTAATGGGGTCACAGTAACATGGTACCAGCATACGCTGACATGGTAGCAGATGTCGACCAGCTACAGTGACAGCACACTTACAGCACAGAGTGATTGCTCAGGAAAAATCATTTCCCAGGGCTGAGGTTAAAAATTCCAGATTACCCACGAGGATTCTCAGTAGAGCTTGGGTGTTTCTCTACTTTGTTAAGATCTCATCTTCTGACTCTAACTTGTGGCTTTAAAGGGATTCAGAGGAGAATCCTCTCACTGGAGGGCCGCCCGAGAGCATGTGTGGTGTGGGGTCTACAGGACGAGTGAGGCTCCTATGAGGGAAGAGAAGTTTGGTCCATGGAGGGCAAAGAGGAGATGGCTTTTACAAACAACCTCCCTTCTCGGGACTCCATCTGAAATCAAAACCCGTCAACCCAAAGTATGACAGTAACATTAATAGTAGGAAATCAATGTGGAAATGAACCACCTTTAACCTTTAATTACAATGCCCACCTTAGTAACAACTCCAGATTTCAAAAAATACTATATACATATTATAATCTTAAAGCAAACTTCCAAGGAAACCAGTAGTTTTCTACACAGGTGCACAACTTTCCTGAAGTGTAGGAGTCACAGATCTCTCTCCCTTGCACCGGAGCAGAGCTGGTGCTCCGGGCCGTAGAGGGGCTGCGCAGCCTGGAGCGAGGTGTGGCGCTCACAGTGCCTGGGCACAGGCCGAGCCCTGGGCTTGCTGAGGGGGAGCCAGGCAGGGGCAGCAGGACTGGAGCAGTCAGCCCTGGCTCCTGGGGGGAGGGCGCCCCCAGGGGTGACATCGCTGCCTGTGTCCTGACAGAGTTGGCCTAGGCACCCGCAGCCTTCTCATTCCTGGACTGCAGGTTGTTCAGCTCCAGGGCCGGGCTCTCCCTGAGTCCTGGGGTGACTTGAATGTGCCTTTAGAAGGCCCATGTGATTTCCTCAAACATCCTGCCTCGGGTTTCAGGGACTTCGGATTGGGTGAACTCCAGGGAAACATTAAGGAAAACGGAGAAAATGAAAAATAGTAGGCTCCTAAAGAGGCCTAGTGAAAGATAAAGGGAAGATTGACATTAATTATGAGACTCCAGCCCTTGGCAAGTCCAACCTCCTTCACATCTGTGACTCCAGGACGCCTCAAGCTATACCCACCCCCTACACTGAGCAGGAAGGTACAGCTTCTCCGAGACATCTCTGATGCCACTGCGTAGCTGCTGTATTTCTCTCAAATTGCTGTTGTGCCTTTCCTTGTTTACTAAAAGCAGCTGGTTATAAACACACCTACCACTCTGGTCTATAGTTAAATCTGGTTTCTGAAAAATGTCATGGAAGCAGGAAGGGATTGTAGAAGTCCCTTGTTAAATTCTAACACATCAGCTCTTGGTCATTTTTTTGTTTTTCTTTTTGAGACAAGGTCTCACTATGTACTTCAGGTTGGCCTTGAACACACTGGGTAGTCTAGGCTGGCCTTGAACTTGCAGAGATCCTCCTGCCTCAGCCTCCTAAGTGCTGGCATACAGACATGTACTACCATTCCCAGTATCTCCAGGTCATCTTATAGTGGGATCTGGCTGATTTTGTTATACCCTAAGTTGAGTGAGTAAGCCTTTAGGATCAAAATCAGTGTTAATTCAGGAGGGGATGAAGCATTGGTTTGGAGAAGTTAAGATGCATCACTACCATTCTTTTCTAGGCAAAACTGCCTCATCTCAGTGGTCATTTTGAGACAGAATCTGTGCGCTAGGCTGGCCTGAGATTTATAATCATCCCATCTCAGCCTCCTGAATGCTAGGATAACAGATGTGCACCAGCACACTCCACCCAGACTCATGGTTCCCAGTTTTGCTCTTCTGCTTTACTCTGCTTTCTTTTTTCTATATTTCATTGAAATTGAGAAAGAAGGTCTGGCTGAAGGCTCCTGAAAACTAACTTCCCACGGAGTCAGTAAAGAGTACCATGGTGTATCTTAAACATGTTGGCTTCAGTGGGATTTTCATCTATTTACTGCAGCCAAAGGGAAGACAGTCCAAACAGCTGGAGGTCCAGTTAATAAAGCCAGCCATAGCCACAGTGGACATGTGGGGCCCCTCGCTGAAGACATCAGCTATAATAAACCAGGGGATGGGGCCCTGTCTGATCTCAAAGAAGGCCGCATAGATAGAAATCGCTGCGAAGCCCATGTATGTGTCTTGAAATGGGGAGGAAGAGAGGGAGCAGACGGTGTTAGAGACAGCCTGAGGGTACTGGCAGCTTGGCACTTCCCTCAGCCTCACTGAAGTGCAGCTTGGGGACCTAGGCAAGAACCTGGGCTTCTGCAGTCCTAGCTGTGTCATTTCACATATATCACTTTGCACTGAAACCACTTCATCACCTATAAAGTGTGACTACTCTCAAGACCATTGGTTTGGTTTTTCTGTTTTGTTTTTTAGACAAGCTCTTGCTATGTACTTCCAGGCGGCCTTGAACTCATGGTGACCCACCTGCCTCAGCCTCCCAAGAGCTGAGATTACAGTCATGTGCCACAATGCCTGGATCAAATGACTATCAATGATCCTGAATGTCAGCAACCCATGCCCTGCCACCCAAGACCTCTCCACACCACCCTGCCAGCCTCCTGTCTCGCATGGATCAGAGAGCCATGCTGCCGAGGCCGATCCTTCCGTCCCACCCTATGCACCAGAAACACTGGGAGACAGCGCAGCACTGCTGTTTCCTGCTCATGGGGACCCTGTGCGTGGCTTGGATCCTGCCTTACATAAATCAGGGCTCTGTTCCAGCCACACCGCCTCTCGCCAGCTCTGCCTCTCACCTTGCTGTATCCCATCCCACATTTGCTAGGAAGGTGAGCACTACCTGCACCCATCATCCAGTATTGTTTTTCCCAGAGAGCAAATAAACAGAGAAGTTTTAACTGCTTAAAAGATGGTCGGGAGGCTGAAAGCTGAGCAACAGACCTTTGTCATCTACAGTGAGAACACTTTCCTCCCCTAAATGACCTTGCCCTGCAACTTACAGAAACCACAGGGCTGGTGCTAACTACATCCACTCCAGAGGGGGCATAGATCTGCTCCCGGAGGCCTGCGTCCTTGAAGATTTCCACTGAATAATAGAACACCAACCAGGAAACAAATGATGCACCTTTGCTGATTGTGCATAGCAATTACATTCAACGCTAAAAAAAGAAACTCAAGAAAGTCTCAGGAGGTGAGTTCTTTTCTGGAGTTTCCATAATATTCTTTCTGCAAATGTATCATCTTCTGCATCTGATCTCCACCTGCCTAATTCTCCATTCCAGCCACTCATTTCTACTTTCCTTCTAATGCGTATCCTCACAGCTCTATTTATTCCTTCTTATGTCCACTTTGTTCATTTATAGAAAGGTTTTCAATTATTAATGGGCTGTATCCTAAACCTTTAAAACTGTCAGGCATGCCGATGTCCTAATTTGATAGGGCAGAAACAGAATGAGGAACCTTAGCACTCCTTTTTTTTGGTATTAAATAGGGTCTTGCTACATAGTTTAGGCTGGCTTTGCTATGTAAGCCCAGAGTGGCCTTGAAATTGAGGCGATCCTCCTGCCTCAGCCTCAAAGTGTTGGAATCACAGACATGTGCCACCACATCCCTCTAAGCCCACTCATTTAATAAGCCATTGAGCTGGATATTCTGGCCATATGCTCTTTCCAAGGGACTTAGGACATAATAAAAGTTACTAATTTTATTTAATATATACTATAGAAAAAAGTATTCTTCAGGATATGACTTTTTGGTTTTGTTTCATCTTTTTGTGGTGCTAGGGATGGAACCCAGTGTTGTGCTAGAGTGCTTGTCAAGTACTCTTACCAGAGCTACAAGCCAACCCTTATTTGTATTATTTGTTGAATTGCTACACTTACTATTTAAGTATTCATATTGGAGTCAGAATTTATGATAACAAGGGAACTCTATCACCTAGAGTATTTGCTGCTAGAACAACATTCTTTGGTCTTCTTAATGAATACAATGAATGCAGTATTCTACATTGGGATTTACATTCTCAGGAAACAACTCTCCCAATTCCTTATTTTGTTTTCTGTTTTGTTTTGATTTTTTTGGTACCAGGGATCGAACTCACGACCTTGTGCTTGCCAGGCAGGTGCTTATGCTGCTGAGCTAAATCCTTAGCCTACTCTCCCAATTCCTAATAGCTAAAATGGGAATTATGACTATTTAGCCTGGTTTAGTGGCACACACCTATAATGCCAGCATTCTGGAAAGCTGAAGCAGGAGGATTGCAAGGTTAGACTCGGCCTGGGGAGGTTAGTGACTTGGTGAAACTCTGTATCAAAATTTAAAAAGAGCTCAGAAGTAGCTCAGTGCAAAGGCCCTGGGTTCAATCCCAGGTACAAAAGTGTGGCAATGGTGAGGTAGGGGAGACCAGTTGGTTAAGAGATTAAGTACACTGAGCTACACTCTCAGCTTTTTTATTCTGAGACAGGGTTTTGCTAATTTGCCCAGGCCGGCCTGGAATTTGTGATCCTCCTGCCTCCCAGATCTGGGATTACAGGCCACCACACCTAGTTTATGGTGGTTTTCTGATGGAAGTTTGCAGGGTGGGATGGAGTGAGGCAACCCAGGAAGGATTATGGGTTTAATAAGCACTTCCTCCTTCCCAGGCTGTGCCTGCATACAGGCACCTCGCAGTAATTCCAGGCCTGTTGTCCTTCAATTCCCCAGTGCATGCTTTAGTTCAGGGACATAAGGGATGCCTATAGTGTTTTTCAAATGAGTAAATTCCAGATTGGGATCCATTCAAATCACTTGAGATGCTTTTGCAAACTTTTTTTGGTCTTCCCAGACTCTGACTAAACAGCTTCTGCTCCCTTAAAGTAGGCTGTGACTTTATTGTTTGTTCCAGGTAGGCTCTTGCTGTGTAGCCAGGCCAACCTTGAATTGCTAGACTAGTGATCCACTTGCCTCAGCCTCCCACAGAGCTGGGCCACAGACACAGATGCCGCACGGGGCTGACCAGTGCTGGAGGTGAAACACTGTGGTGCCTGACCCACGTGTGGATGCCCAAGGAGTTGGTCCCTGCGAGCTGCTGGGAGAGCTGCAGCCCCATGCAGATGCTGGTGGGCCGCTGGTACCCGCAGGCTCCGAAGAGCTCTTCCAGGGTGATTCTCTTCTCCAGGCTCATCCGCACACGCTCGTCCTTCACCTCCTAGGGGTTTTGAGACACATCCTGGGAGCCCCACAGGTGCTGGAGAATTGGTGAGAAGAACCAAGGGGAGAGAATAAAGAAAGCACACCAGTGGCCCGTGTCACTCTGCCCATGGGACAGCGGGGAAGGAGCCTCACAGAGTGAGGGACCACGGCACCCGCACCTCAGCTCCCCTCCACCCCGTCCTGCAGAGGCAGGTTTGGCAGCATAGTAGCTGGGACCTCTACACCCTATCCCATGGGGCAGGGGTGTGTGAGCAGGAATAGACTGAGTCCCCTCTCCCTAACAATCGAAGCCCCCCCAGTCCTAGAGTGCGGTGTGAAAGGTACTTACTCTGCATGACATCTTCCTTTTCCTTTCTGTTAATGAGCAAGAATCTAGGACTTTCAGGGCAGAAAGGAAGCGCTACAGTTTGTAAGACACCTGGGAAGATGGTGAAAGCCAGTAGCAGAGGCCAGGGCTCTTCAGTTCCCAAAATGAACTTCAGGCCAAAGATCTAGAAACCAGATAAAGACAATCTCATAAAACTAGCGTTCCTAAGCCACAAGTTCATTTTTGGAAAAAGTCATCCAAGACAAAAGACTACCATCTAGAATTATATAAGCAACTCAAAAAACAAAAAAACCCCAAACAAACAAAATTAGAGTCCCCCAAATTTAAACCCGAGCCCAAAAATGGACATCTGAAATGAATAGACACCTCTCAGATGAAGAAGTACAAACAGCAAATAAATGTATGAAACAATGTGCTACATCACTGGTCATTTAAGAGATGCAAATTAAAACAATGCTGAGATTTCATCTTACTCCAGAAAGAAGGTCTATCATCAAGAAATCAACCCATTAACCAATAACAAATGCAGTCAGGGGAAAAAGGAACCCTTCTCCACTGTTGGTGAGAGTATGAATTGGTACAACCAATATGCAAATTGGTTGTATGGAGACTACTCAAAAACAAACTAGAGGTTCCATTTAATCCAGATACCCTTCTTGGTATCTTCCTGAAAGAGTTAAAAACGTTGTACCACAGCAATATATCACACCTATGTTTATAGCAGCACAGTTTGTAACAGCTAAATCTTGGACACAGCCCAAATGCTCATCAACTGATGAATGGATAAAGATGTGGGACATCTGTGGGACTAATATATATACATATTAGTATTTGGCCATAAAGAGTAAACGAGACATTTCTAGGTAAATGAGTGTACCTTGGAGACCATACAAGTGAAATAAATCAGATGCACGTGTGTAAATATTGCATAGTTTCTCTGGTGTAAGAAGCTAAAAGTATAAAGAAAGACCAAAAGGTATAACAGATATTGCAAAAGAGGAGGAAAACATTCAAATGAGAAGGAGAACTAGAGAGGAAGAAGGGAAGGGGAAAGGAAGAAATAGAAGAAAAGAGAGAAAAGAAGGAAAAAATGGAAACAAAGCTTTTACAAATCGGGATTTGTTGGGAGGGAAGGGCAATGGGGAAAAAAAGAAAAAAGATATAACATGTACCAGTAGAAAATTCCTATAATGTATTTCATCATTATGTCTATCTAAAATGTACCAATAATCTTTATTTGAAAAATGAAACTATCCTTTCTTTTTTGTTGTTTTTAGTTTTTATTGAGACAGGATCTCACTGTAGTTCAGTCTGGCCTTCACTCCTGCCTCAACCTCCTGAGTGCTGGGATTACAGACATGGGACACTAGGCCTAGTCCATTCTTTTACCATAGAAAAAGATAAAATTTTATTTCTTTTCCTTTTTCTACCCTGCTGGCTTTGTTGGGCACAATCGATGAGTTATAGTCACCATATTGTCTGCAACATACACCACTGAATATGTCCGATCTAATCCTGAATGTGGTGTCTCTGTGAATTCACTCAGTGGGCGTGAAATGAACACTAGCTCAATGTGAGAAACCCCCGGCCATGATGCCCCGCTGGTGGAGGGTGCCAAGGGAGCCCCTCAGAATGGTGGGAGCCACCTCTGTGATGCAACAGGGCACAAACCCCGTGCACAGCCCGCAGAAGAAGCCCATGATAAAGCGGCCTATGATCCCCATCACCCGGATTCGGCCGTCTTGCAGAAACCCGAGAGGCAGCCACGGCCCGGACGTTCATCGCGGGCACAGAGCTGTGCCTGCAGATTCACCAGAGACGACTGAGGCCGGAGCCTGCAGCAGGCCCCTCCCCTCTTCCCTCCTGCCCCCTCCCGCCCCGAGCTTCCCTTCTTCTGGTTTCAATTTTCTTTCCCAGTTTCTATTATCAGAACGTTACAAGTTGAAGTAACCTGAATCAAGGTGTTCTTTTTTTTAATCAAGTGTTTATACCTCTTTATTTATCAAACTCACCTAGAAAACTGAAGATCTGAGCAACCATTCAGGGCCCCACCAGTCTCCCATGAGCTTCTCTTATTAAAATTTTTCTACTCTTAAACTAAAACTTAACCCTTTTTTGTTGTTGTTGTTGATGCTGGGGCTCAAATCCCAGGCCTTGCATGCTAGGCAGGCATCTTGCCAACTGACCTCCAGGCCCCGCTCTTGTCTGAGATTCCTTCCGTGACACCCAGCTGTAGCCTGGGATTTTTTTTTAAAACAGCACCTCAGGCAGCCTTGAACTCTGTACATAGCCCAGGTTGCCTCACCGTCTCCAGTCTCTGGTGACAAGCATGTACCACTGTGCCCAACTAGCCTGGGATTTTAGCAAGCACTTCAGGCAGTGGTCCTCACGGTGGTCCACAAGCTCACAGCAGTCGGGAATTAAAATTCCCAGCTCTCCTAGATTCACCACCCAAAGGCCAGAGCCCAGGAATCTGTGTTCTAAAAGTCCTCTGAGGGAAAGTCCAAAGAATTAAGACGTGTTGTGTACAACTCCCACAATGAATGTAACCATTATACACTTCCAACACGCACTCAAAAATTTACAAAAGAAAAAGTCCTTAAAACACTCCAAGTGGTCTAATACAAGCTCACATCTGAGAACAACTGTCGCTGGCAGCACTTTGAGAAAACCTATGACCTCCTTCCACCCCCAAGAGAAATTTTTGGAGGTCAAACATCGGGGCACAGGCCGATAATTCCAACTACCTTGGAGGGTAAGGCAAGAAGGAAGATTTCAAGTTTGAGGTCAACTTGTGAAACTTAGTGACCCAGTCTCAAAACTGAAAAAACAAAACAAAAACAAAGATATGCTAAATCCCAAGCCTCTTTTTATGCATTTTCATCTTACTGCATTTCAAGCACTATAATTTCTTAGAGATCATGAATATTGTACTGATTTTAAAATATTTCATATAAAATGCTTCTCTATCAGAATTATATATACTCAAAAGGCAATCATCTTTAGCTTTCCTCTAGGCTATAGTGATGTCATTCACGATTAGTATCGACAACAGGTATAAAATAATAAACTGCTGCATTTGTGTGCTAAGCCCCAAGGCAAAGCACTATGACATGATAAACCAGAAATACAACACAGCCCTGAAGCTGGGTATGTGGCCTGTACCTGAAATCCCGGCACTCAGGAAGCTGAGGCAGAAAGATTGCTCTGCGTTCAAGGCCAGTGTGGGTTACATATGAAGACCCTTTCTCAAAAAACCAAACCAAACCAAACTAAACCAAAACCAAAGCCCCAAACAGAAAAGGCCCAGCACTGCAAACCTACAGCACATGTTGCTGAAGAAGCAGCGTCACATCTCTCCTGTGAGTCTCAGTTGTATGGCCCATGGGGATGAGTGGGCGGTTTGGCAAAACCTGATGCATGCATGGGTCTTACCCCAGAGATGGGAGCTTAACTGACCCAGGGAACAACCTGGCACTGGGACTTGAAAGCTCTCCAGGGGATCCTAAATGTGTAGCAACAGTGGAGAACCACTGTGAAGAGAATGATTTCCCCTTCCCCATTTTCACCTTTCTCTGCATTCCTTTCCTGGGGGACCCCTCCTCTATCAGCTTCTTTTGCTATTAAGCCAAAGAAAGCCATACTAAGTTATTTTTGTTTATTTTCAAGGCAGGGTCTCACCATGTAGTGCAGGATGACCTCAAGCTCATGGCAATCTTCCTATCTCAGCCTCCCCAGTGCTGGGATGTTGCCACCAACGTTACTGGATTTTTTTTTCTTTTTTTGAGACAGTATCTCACTAGGTAAGGCTAGCCTCGAACTCACTATGTAACTCAGGCTAGCCGTGAACTCATAATCCTCCTGCCTCAGCCTCCCAAGTTACTTATAAATGAAGGAGCCCATTTAGAATTCTTTTTTTGACTTCAGAGGCTGGGAGTGAAGGTCAATGGTATAGCACTTACCTAGCAATCCTGAGGACTGAGTTTGATATGAGAAGAAAACAACACAGGTCTGGCAAGTGCAAGGCCCTGAGTTCAACTCCCAGTACAAAAAAAAAAAAAAAAAAGAACTAAAAATTAAACATCATAATGCTAAAAACAGGCTATTTTATTAATGTTAAATTTAAATGCTTTTGCATTTGGGGAATATCTGACAAGCTAAATGGTTCCTTCAGTCATTACTGAAAGTATTCTGCTCTCTAATTTTATTAAGCAAGTGTTGAGTGAGATTATGTCTCTTTTGGGGGAAAACAGTCAGCTATCTGGCTGCTGTCCACATTTACCCCAAATCGACATTGACAAAATTATATTCGGTGTCCAACAGTGAAGACTTTCACAACCCCTCCCCCCTCTTCAGGAAAACCAAATGAATTCTGCCTTCTAAATCAAACGTGTTTCTGCGAACACCACTGCACCAGCCCGACCTGCACCAAGGACTGTCCCTTGAGGGCTGGGGAGGGGGAGTCAAGCTTGCTGGTGGACTCAAGGGCAGTCCCACCCAGGGCCAGCTGCTCCCCATTGCTCACTCAGATGCCCCACCATTCTGACCTAATTTTCTGTGTTTGTCCTCAGCATAGTCCACTTCCTTGGCCAGTTTCTGATCCATACCTGCCAAAGATGTCAACAATGGGTCCAGTGAAAAAGGAGCCAAGCAACCTGCTCGCGGAGAAGGACCAGAGGAAAGCGAGTGGCACCTTGCCGGGAGGATCATCTAATTTCTGTGGAAAGGTGCTGTTGGTAAACTCTGACATGATCTGCAAAATAAAATGGTTGGTGACAGGACATATAGTTACAGGCTGGACAGGAATGGGAGACCAGGGATCGTTTCCTCCTGTCATGGCTAGATGGGGATGGAAGAGCTCAGGAGAGACTGAAGAGCCGAGAGAGCAGTTTGGAAGATTTGTCCTAGGAAGCCCAGCAGGTGGCAGCACTGGTGCACACGGTCTGCCCGACCCTCTGTCTCCCTCACACTTAGGGATGCAGTGGGAAGTCCAGCCACGCTGGGAGAGGGTCAGAGGAATCAGCATAGTTGGAGGTGAGGGGAAATGAGTTTTCCACCTTAAGTGACGCAACATGTTTAGCATCTTCTGCCTCAGCCCAGGCAGGCTAGGTACAAAGTTTTAAATGTTGATTTTTTTTCTTTTTTTGTGATAGGGTTTCAGTATGCGATTCAGCCTGGCCTTGAACTCATTTTGTAGCCCAGACTGGCCTCAGACTCAGTGATCCTTCTGCCTCAGCCTCTTGAGTGCTGGGGGTCACAGGCTTGTACCACATGTCCAACCTTAAATTGTGGGGGGTTGGGCTGGGGATTTAGCTCAGTGGCTTAAGCGCCTGCCTGGCAAGCGTGAGGTCATGAGTTCGATCCCCGGTACAAAAAAAAAAAAATTGTGTGTGTGTGGGGGGGTTTATTTCAAAGAGAAAAAAAAAATTTCAAAACACAACAATCAGGAGACAACAGTAGTGCATATATTGCACATTGCCATCCCCAAATCAGTCACCCAAGGCACAAGACATCTGCATTCAATTGTTCGAACAGTATCGGTACACAGCTTTCTTTTCAGTGAACTCAGAGAACACAGTAGTATAATTATCTAAACTATATCATATATGTATATATATAGTTTCTTTCAACTTTTCACACTAGTGAGACAATGCAGGGTTTACAGAGGCATATGTGATTTATTTCACTTTGAGTAATAGACTTAAGCTGCATCCATTTACCTATCAAAGTCTCAAGTTTGTCCTTCTTTATGGCTAAGTAGTACTCCATTGTATAAAAGTAACACATCTTTTTTATCCATTTTTCAGTTGATGAGCAATCAGGTTGTTTCCAAGATTTAGCTATTTAAAATTGTGCTGCTATGAACATGGCTGCACATATATCACTGATGTTTTTAATTCTTTTGGGAAGACACCCACAGGGGAATAGCTGGGTCAAATGAGACCTCCAATCCTAGTTTTTTGAGGAATCTCCACACTGATTTCCCCCTTAGTTGCACCAGTCTGCATTCCCGCAAACAGTGGAGAAGGGTTCTTTTATCCCCACAGCCCCTCCAGCATTTGTTATTGCTTGATTTCTTGATAATAGCTATTCTTTCTGGGGTGAGGAGGGATCTCAGTGTTATTTTAATTTGCAAGACCAGTGATGTTGAACATTTCTTCATGTATTTATTTGCTGTTTATATTTCTTCATCTGAGAAGTATATATTCATCTCAGATGCCCGTTTTTGGATTGGGTTTTTAAATCTGGGAGGACTGATTTTTTTTTAGTTCTTTATATGTTCTCAATAATAATCCTTTGTCTGAGGAACAGCTGGCAAACATTTTTCTCACCTTGTGAGTTGTTTCTTCACTCTGATGGTGGCTTCTCTTGCTGTGCAAAACCTTTTTAATAAGATGAGATCCCAGTTGTTGATTCTTTGTGACAGTTCCTGTGCAATTGGAGTTTTGCTCATAAAGTCTTTGCCTTTACCAATGTCTTCAAGAGTTTTACCTACTCTTTTATCCAGCAGATTTTTTCTGTTTTTATATTTAGATCTTTGATCCATTTTGAATTTAGTTTAGTGCATGGTGAAAGATATGGATCCAGTTCTAATATTTGGCATGTACAGAGCCGGTTTTTCCAGTGCCATTACTAAAGAGGCTACCTTTCTTCTAGTGAATGTGTTTGGTACCTTCATCAAAGATCAGGTAGCTTAGTGTGTCTGGAGTTGTTTCTACATCTTCTCTTCTGTGCCACTGATCTTTGGGCCTGTTTTTGTTTTGTTTTGGTTTGGTTTGCAAGTACCATGCTGTTTTTTATCACAATAGCTTTATGGTATAGTTTCAAGTCAGAGATTCTGATGCCCCTTGCCTTGCCTTTGTTGCCCAGGATTGCATTTACTACTCTAGTTCTCTTTCAGTTCCAGATAAATTTTAGGATTGTTTTCTCTAATTCTATGAGACATGCTGTTGGAATTTTGATTGGGATTGCATTGAATCTGTGTAATAGTTTTGGAAGAATGGCCATTTTCATTATTTGATTCTTCCTACCCAAGAGCATGGGATATCTCTCCATTTTCTTTTTTTTAATTTAATGTTTTATTATTTTGAAGATAGTAAAACACAACAGAACAAGACTGAACAAAGTCAGTTGAGACAGTGTAGTCAAATTGGTACAGAACTTCACAGCAGGTTACACGGATAACAGTAATAGGTACCATAGTATATCTTGTTATCTTCACAATAGTTGTTCTTTCAATCAGGTATAGCAAAATCAAAGGAAAGACAGGACATTACATAACTTATCAAAACAGAACATTGAATAGAGCAATATCATTAATCAGAACAAAGCAAAACAGTGATAAAAACATTTGCCTTCAAAGAGATGATAGAAGGAAATCCCCCTTATTC
>PVJX010009376.1:0-61276 GCA_004027295.1 Dolichotis patagonum | reverse complement strand
TTCTGTAAATATCCTCTTGATATCATTTGGGCTGTCCCCTTCTTTTTCATTTATCTCTATTAATCTTATGTTATTTTTCTTTGCATCATCTTGCAGGTGTTGAATTGTTATTTCCTGATTCTTTGTTATTTTTAAAAGATCTTGTCTTTCCTGCTCACTGGCTGCAATCTTATCTTCGAGGTCTGAAATTCTGTCTTCAATTTCATTGAGGCGGGTTTTACAGCTTTCAATAGAATTTTTCATTTCCTGTATATCTCTTTGAATCGGCTTTATGCATTCTGTTTGTTTCTTATATTGTTCATTGAGGGATTCTATCTGTTTGCTTTGTTCCTCTAATTTTTTATCTGTGTTTTCACTAGATGTGTTCACTATTTCTTTCACTGTTTTTATCAATTCTTCTTTTACCTGGGCAAGTATTTCTGGTTTGAATTTCTCCATAGCTTTCCCTATTTGCATATTTATTTCATTTGATATCATTTCAGACATTTCAGGCGTATGGATTCTTTTTTCTTCTATGTACACAGCTTCTAAGCTTTCTTGGGGAGGGCTAGGGCTTTGAGCCTGCCTTTTGGTCTTTCCTTTTGTCATTTTTCTATATTTCCTTACTTTGAGCGGTGTTCTAAAGCTTTCTCTGCTTATGTGGCAAATTTCCTGTTACACCCTCAGTTCCTGGAGGGGCAGTGGCTCCCCAACAGGCTCTTGGCTTCCTCACAGGGTCCTAACTCCCCTCTGTGGGCTCCTGGCTCCCTAAGTTGTAAGGCGAATGCTGGGTGTGGCCACCCCGGAGCCTGTGGAATCTCAGGCAGGCCAGGCCTCCGTGCTTTGTCCCAGGCAGGTCTCCAGGAGGTTCCCTGCGAGTGAAGGGCCTACAGGTCCCAAAGATTCAGGCCAGAATGTTGGTTTCTGAAAAGTTCCCGGTCCCAAACAGACCTGGTCAAGATGCCAGTCTCCACAATATTCCCAATCCAAAGAGCCCGGGCCACTCTGCAGGTCTGAGAGTTTTGGGTCCCAAAGAGACAGGCCGAGATGCTGCTTTCTGGGAGACTTCCTGGGGGTGAAGGGCGGGGCTACGGGCCCAAACAGACCTGGCCCAGATCCCGATCTCCAGGCAGTTCCTTGCGGATGAAGGGTGGGCCTACCAGTCCCAAACAGTCGTGCCAAGATGCAGGTCTGAGCTGACTTTTGATCCAAACAGCCCAGGCCACTCTACTGGTTGCTTGGTATTTCTAAGAGATCTTTCCTTTCATGATCACAACTTGCAAACCTGTCTTCAAGGTTTGATAGTCTATCTTTAGTTTCTTTCAAGCAGTTTTGCCAGCTTTCAATGGAGTTTTTAATTTTCTGGTAATCTCTTTGAATCTGTTACATGTATTCTAGTTTTTTTTTTAATATTCTTTACCAAAGGTTTTTTTCCTTTTTCTATGTTCCTCCATTCTTTGGTCTGTGTCTACTTGAGAGGTGTTTAGCATTTCTTTTATTTTTCTTATGTCTTCCTTTACTTATGTTAGTATTTCTGTTTTAAGTTCTTTTATAATTTCATGAAGACATTTCTTTATGTCAGATATTGTTTCTTTAGAAACTGCAAGTGTCCAACTCCCCAATCTCTTCTGTATTTACCTCTCCTGGTTCAGTACTGCTTGGGTTGGAGACTGGAGACTTCCTCTTGTTTCTTGTTCTTGTCATGTTTCTAATTTCTTCCAGACAAGTGGATAGTGGATACATCCTCTATTGGTTACAATTACTCTCAAGCATGCTGGCTAGTGATTACTGCCCTCCCCAGTCTGCTGCTGACTACTGGAGTACAAGCAGGGGTAGGCCAGGCTAGCTCCTCCCTTCTGAGTTGGTCAACCACTGAGAGTCTTCACCACATTAGTGTGTGAAGGTCAGGCAGGTTAGGGATAGCTTCAGGGAAACCTCAGTGTTGGCTATTATATTGCACACAGGAGTGGGACTCAGTCCAAGCAAAACACCACTGGACTCAGAAAACATGATCACGGTGAAGATGGGGGCAAGCCTGAGGGCATTGGCGGGAGGATGTGGTCATGGAGGGGAGCTGTGGGCCGGAGAACTGCACCAGCTTGTGGTGAGTGTGGGAACTCAGTCCTCCCACAGGAGTGGGCAATTGGCTGGGTGACATTTTGGAGTCTGGTAGGATAAGCCTGGAACCAGAACTGCAGCCAGCTTCATTCAGCCACTCCTAACGCAGAACAGATTGGTAACATTCCATTTTAAAGCTGAAATGAACCTTCCTGCAGCTACTGTGGGGCTGGTGCCTAGTAGATTTCAACTGAGTATTTCTCTAAGAAGTGCTATTAGCTGAAGATACCCACTGTACCCAACATGACACTCTCTACTCCACAGCACCCTGTGTCAAATGACTGGCCCAACACAAGAATGTAAAGTCCTGACACCTTACATAAAGGTGAGTCTAATCTGAAAACCTATTTCAGTTCTGGTGCTGCAAAAGAATTGGAGGGATGGAGGGAGCCTCTTGCAACTGCATCTCAGTTTCAAGTCATTGTTTTGCCCAGTTCTCCTCCTCTAATTCCTCATCATGTTGTCCAACAGAACATTGATGAGTTTTGTAGTTTAGATCTAAAATATACTCCAAAATCTCATGTGTTCAGAGATGGGATGTTTGGAAGATGATTGGATCATAGAAGTGTAACACTTGTCAGTGGATTAATTCACCAATGAATTCAAAGTTGAATATGTTTATGGGAGATGAGGCCTGTTGGAGGAAGTGGGTCACTTGGAGGATATATGATTGTCCCTTGTGCTTATCTCAGAGTTTCTCAGATTGTACTACATATTATGGTTGGTAAAGCAAGTAGGGTAAGAGAATTCTAGAATTATACTGAGAAGTACCTTAGAAGTACCTGTTACAGCCTCAAGATCAGTTGTGACAGAGACAAAAAGTTTATTTCACTAACTTTCCACTCATAAGCTTTCCTGTAAAAGAAACAAACCAAAACTGTGGAGGAGCCATTCCCAAAAGTTATTCTACAAAGTACCTGACTCCAAGTAGCTGAAGGCATGGAGTGTAGTAGAGGATCTGCCATATCACCCCACTCTCTCCTGAGAATAGCACTTACTCCTCAACTCCTGGCCTTGTTACAACAAGGCTCACAGCAAAGCCCTTCTCCACGATTGGTCCCATAGGAAGGAGCCTCCTCAGCTGAAGCACAACCATCCTAAGGCAGCTTTCAGGTTGTTAGCCAGCATCAAATCCCAGTCTCTTCTCCTTAAGGGAGAACAATGTTGAAGGACCATTCCAGATCTGGAATCTCTCTAAAGAATGGCAGAACCTTGAAATTGTGTTGTTCTAGGCTCCTTCCCCAAACTTGTGTAGTTCACTGTTCAACTGTTGCATAATTATAAGACTCTGTTCTAGGAACCTAACCTATAACCCATCATACTGGGGAAAAGGACTAGAAAAATATTATATAGATTTTGCATTGGGAAAAAATAAGTCAAATTTTCTAGTATATTGCTTATAGAAATCTAAATTGATATTTTCTGGAGAATAACTTGATAATAAACATCAATTTTGATGTAGTACTTCCATGTATAGTGATTTTTTTCATGAAAATGATACTGGGGACACTCAAAGATTTGACTATTAATGGGCTTATAATTAACAATGTTCACTATATAAAAAAAAGAAAACAAAATTCACAAAAAGATAAATCATTAAGGAAACTATATACCATAGAATAAAATATCAGTTATTAATATGAGTAATATGATCTTATAAAATAGGTAATAGGTATAATCGGTTATATATATGTATGTATGTATATACATACATATATATGTATGTATATATCTATATATATGTATGTGTATATATATATGTATGTATATACATATATACATACAAAAAACATATATATACAAAAAACCATATATATGTATGTATATATGTATATGTATGTATGTATACATACATATATGTGTATATATATGTATATATATGTGTGTGTATATATAAATATATATATATACATACATATATATATATATGGTTTTTTTGGTACTGGAGCTCGAACTCACAACCTTGTGCCTACCATGCAGGCACTTAGGCCACTGAGCTAAATCCCCAGCCTTATATATATAATTTCTAAAAATCATGTAAAATATAATTTCATTTCTATTGGGGAAGAAGAAAAGTATATGTTAACTCATACGCCAGATGCTTCACCTCTGCCTGTTTTCCTTCTGATGAGAAGCAGATGAGTTACAGATTGACGACATGGTCTTTTCAAAGTTTGGGTGTCTTTTGTTAAGAAACTGCTCTTTTACCTACAGTAAAGATAGGACACTATCATCGTGGCAGTCTTTCTTGAGAATTGATAATTATGCTTGTCTAACTGTTGCCTTAAGAATTTGCTTCTTAAGATTGGTGGTTGTAGTTTTTAAAAAATATGCATGCATTTCTATGTAACATCAGGAAAAGAATTATCTACTCCTAAGTACTGACCTCCTAATATTTAGAAGTTTACTATTTATCACTGTAAAGTTTTGTACAATTTGTAAAATTTTTCCCCAAAGAGTAAATGTCTAAAATTGCTGTACATTTGATTTTTTATATTCCATTGTTCAGCACATAATGTGGATTTTGTTTATTTATTTATTTATTTTGGTACTGGGAATTGAACTTAGGACCTCAAGCTTGCTAGGGAGGCACTGTGCCACTGAGCTATATACCCAGCCAGTTTTTATTTAGAATAAAAAATGTTTTTTAAAAAAGAGTATCAAATTGACATCACAATGGACTCTATTATTTTTTGCTCTAAATAGTACTATATAAAATATCAAAATTTTATCTCCATTTGAATAATGGTTTGCTGCTTTTCCCTGACCCTTTACCAAAGGTTCATCTGTACCAGCTCTGTGACATGGGTTTCCTGGTGAGGCAGCAGCTATTTCAGGGATTGTGAAGGGTTGCATTAAGAATAGGGAACATAGGGAACTTGAACACCCTAATGTGCTTCCCTGGAGTCTCCTGCTTACCACTTGAATATAGTCCAAAGAATTGAGAAGACACAGTCACACCTTGTGTGAAAGGAGGGAAGCAGCCCTACTCAGAAAATCTTAAAGCATTAGAGACAATTGGTTAAAAATGGATCTATGGTTAGATACAGCAAACAAGGAAGCCCTTACTCTGAAGTTGTCTCTGTACCCAGAGCTCTTATGCAAGCAAATCAAAACTAAACATGGAGAAATTTCTTGTAACTGACTGAATAAAAAAAGGACAACAACAAAAATAAAACAACAAAATCATAAACAAATAAAATGAAACAAGTTTCAGCCAACCTCAAACATCTGAGAACTTATGTAAGTATGCACAGAAAAAGCAAATGCTGATCCATTGAGTAATTTCTTTACTTGTGCATACAACCTACACAAGGAATAGATCCCATAACCTCCACTCAATCTGATGCTTCCTGATTTATACATATTTTTTCCTCCAATAAATTGTTAAATTTTATTTTGTCTTAAATTTTTCTTTCCACAATAGACAGCAAAGCACTAGGAGTAATTCTGGTCCAAAAATCTGCTCAGGCCCCAATAACCAAGTTTTTATCTAGTACAATGAAAAGACAGTGATTAACTCTGGGCAGTAAGATTGATGATTTTTAACTTTTTTTTCACTTTCCTATTTTTTTCCATATTTGTAAGTATTTTCTTAGATGCATGCATATCTGGCTTTTATGATACACTTATGATTTCAATATTGTCTACAAGTAGGAATAGTAAACTACAATATGTTTATAACAGATGACAAAGAATTATTATGCTTGCTTTTTAAAGTTACACAGAAATATATATATACAATATAAGCAATTCATAATTTTTCAAAAATTAGGTATTTTTGTTTATAAATATTTCAATATATATAACATTGAATATATATATGAATATATTATTTTATATATAACTATATATATATAACCATTGAAATTTGGAATTGAAAAATTACTTCAGCAGTAAATTCATAAAAGGACATACAAATTACAAACATATTTTTAGAATCAAAACTTAAATAATTATGAGGATGTATATAGTTTTATTTATCTTACCTGGCTTTAATTATTAAGGTCTCAAATACAAAAAACTTGATACCAACAAAGATAACAGTAATTGTTATGGATTTGTAATAAATCAATAAGCTACATTAAAATTTGGGAAACATTTTACCAAAAGCAATCAAGACATTTTTAAAATAGCAATATTTAAACCTCTAACTCTCCTAATTGACATCTCTCCACTCAAAAAAATCTGAGAAAACTTCTAAATAACAGCTTATGTAAATATGTTAATATTACTTAGAAAACAAAAAAAGACATTTTATAAATACACATATATATCTTTACATAAATACATATCAAAATTACATTTTCCACCATTAAAGTGTGTTTAACAGATAGTTGTTAAATATAATGAGATGCATGTGATTGTATATGTGTAATATGTGGTCTGTATTATATAAATATATAACAAAAAGTATCATGGGCTGAATTATTTCTTTTAAAAAGTCATAGACAAAAGACTGGAAGAAAGTACAAATGCTGACAGTGATTGGCCGTGAGTGGTGATGGTATAGGTGCTTTATTCTCTCCTTACTTACGGTATTTTGTACTTCAAAAGAATTTTTTTACCCTGAGAACATCATCTTTAGGGTAAAAGTGAGAAAGAAAAGAGTCAAAGAACAAATAATTTAAAAAAATCTGAGCTTTCCAAAAACCTTTCATTAACTGTATATTATTAAACTAAGAAAGGTATTATATGGTAATTAGCTCAATAGACTATTAATCAAAATATCTAGGTTTTAATCCTTGCTCTGACAGTTTCTAGCAGCATGACTTTGTTCTCACCTATTTACTGATTGTTTGATAATAGGGGATTTATTTAATTCCTCTAAGCCTCAGTTTTCAAGTCTTTAAAAAGATTATAATGAGTATTTCCCAGGATTGTGGCAGGGATTAAATAACTTTAAAAGGGAAAGAGCCAAGCAATGCATCTGACACCCTCTGGGTGTTCCATCAGTGTTTGTTGAAGGTAAAACAGCTGGGTGGTTCCACCATTGGAAATCACATTTTTTAAAGTGTAAAAACAGCCTTATTTCACAGTTTTAGGTCACAATCTCCTACCCAGACAAAAGAATATACTAAAAATATCTTAGCCTCTGGGTAGTAACCAACTCAACAGAGCAATGCAGTAATAATATTAGTCTTGTCTTTGGAACCTTTTCCTCTTTTTCATTTTCTGTAACTCTTTATAGACTCTTAGCCATTTTGTTGGTTTAATCTGGTGAATGTTTACCCTTTCCAAATTATTTCCCCAGGATCTGTCATTTTCTTTGTTTATATAAAAATTAATGGTGAGATTTATTGCATTTTATATTTGAAGTGATACTTTATATTTTTGTGATTTCTTCACAAAAGAAGAACAAAAAATTAAAAAGAGGGGCATCTGTATTCATTTCTGGAGAATGATGGACATTTTAGACGTGGTAGTTCCAAAGGACTGCAAAGCAGAAATTAATCCCACTGCCTGTGGAGTTCTGAGGATGAGCAGGGCAGCAGATCTCATTTAGAATCCTCCTTTGCCATCTATTAAGAAGTGAGCATGGCAGAGCCGGCCATGGGGAGGCTTTTTGATTCTCAATTCCTCTGAACACTGTCAGTGTTTAATCAATAGCTAGTCCGGGCATCATTAAACATGTGCTCTTGGTTCAAGGTCCTCTGATCAGGACGGTTGAGGGAATTGCTCAGATTTGCTGTAAAGTACAAAAAAAAAGGTGCCTACATTCAGGTTAGCCTACTTAAAAGAGATACAATTTTAAACCATATTGCATTAAATGAGACCTATTTTAATGGGTCATGAGGAACATCAATTATTTTTGATCTTGTAATTTTTCCTTCCAAAGCAGGATATGTTCTACTGAATTTGAGATACTGTACTTATTAATTTATGCTCGCTACAAGGAGAAGGGTTAACAAATATGTCAGTCAACGGAATGAAGTAAGTCTATTCTTTCACATCTTAAATTTTGTAGTTCGGTGATTCCATACAAGTTTAATTCCCTGTACTGTGGGCTTAATCAACTGTATAACAAAGGCAGGACAGTCTGTTTCAACATTTGGAGTAGAACTGGAGAGCCCTAATACGATATTTTTTTCCACTCAGTTTTAATCCATTGTCCCAATATATATGTGATATGGCACTTAACAAAATCTCTACTAGTCTTATGGAAATACTTAGAGATGAAATGTATTTTTTACATTATAGGTCTCATAAAATTATAATGAGAAAATATGAAGATTTTTAAATCACTTTCTTTAAGAACTCAGACCAGGTTGAAATTAGACCATTTTTTTGACTTAAATAAATTAAAAACAAGAGATGTAGGAATGAGGACAGTCACCACAGAGAATAGCTGACTAAATAATCAAATCAATATAAAAATAAATTTACATTTTTTTACCCTGAATTCAGTAGATATATTGAAATATTAACATTTTCCCACAGTACAATATAGAAAATGTTAGAGGCAGAAAATCAACTGGACAATTCCACTACAATTATTAAATGTTTGCATCACATGCTGTATTCACTTCTACAAAAATGAGTGCCAGCCATAAGATCTATAAAGCAGAGCAGGTAGTAACTCATGCTATAGGTTTGTAACCTTTGAATTTCACTGGGTCAAGAGCAACACAGTGAAGGCCTCTAGTAAATTTGAAACTGTACAGTAAAAATATCTTCAAATATCAAACAATATCAGAAATAAGAAAAACTTATGGGAGCTCCTTCTTTATATTACAAAATATTGGATTATTATTAAACAATATAACAAAATTTTAGAACTTTATACAAATCCCTATGTACTCAGAATGCACATGCAACTCATTAGATGACATTGAAAAGATAATTTGAAAACATTGTGAAAACTTCAACTACAAAATTTTATAGAGTTTACATGACACCATCCTTTCTAAAATAAAATACATACAGTCAAGAACTCATAGGAAAAAGGATTGTAGTTTCCTGGAATTTAGTCTCTGGACTTTTTTTTTTTTGCACCAGGGATTGAACTTGCTACCTTGTGCTTGCCAGGCAAGTGGTTATGCTGCTGAGCTAAATCCCCAGGCCCACAAGACCAGTCTTAACACAACAATATTTTTACTTAGCTCCTTGATCAGGTATACGCCAAACCTATTTTCCACACAACACTGTACAACAAGCTCTTTACAATTTAAATAATGACTTTTCTTTCTTAAGCTTTGACAATAAAATTCAAACACCTTACTTTTACATAGTGGTGGGTTTTTATATTTATTTTAGCACAACAAGAGTTCTGTTGGTCAATTATACTTAAAAGACTTGTTTCGGATCCTTCACTACAAACAGAGTGACTGTAGTCAAGTTGCTTATGTTCTCTATACATTTTTTTTTGAGTGGCAAAATAGTGGCAATAACAGTGCCCACTTCAGAAGGTTTTATGAGGTTTATATGCAAGAGTGGATTTAAAGTGCTTAACACTGTACCTCCACAGATAATGAGTGCTTCATAAATATTAGCCATTGTTATCACTTAACAACATGTCCACATTCTCACAGCTAGTAGTTGCAAATCTGGGATTTTAACTTAGAGCTTCTTCGTGCCAGGGCTTATGATCTCTTTACTGTGTGCTCTGTATATCAGATGTCTTTAGGGAGATTTGGATGGATTCTGGCTCCCATTCAGTTCACAATCAAATCCTCTAACATGGGCCTGTATTGCAGAATTTCTGTATTGCTGATTGAAATGAGAGCCATAAGATTTATACACCAGGCACAGGGGAGACAAGGTTTATATTTTGTTGTGAAAGTTTAGGACTCTTGACTTCAGTTCCTGCCCAGACAGAAAGCTAACCCACTGCAACTCAAAAAAAAAAAAAACCAGTCGAGATGCCTACGGTATGAGCAAAACTTTATTTTCCAACAGGGAACCCAGAGAATCCTCCTAAGCTCCAAATATTGGGATGAAATAAGATTCTATATTACCATACCATATATCTGGGTAGACAGCATTTTATGAACGATTTCAAGGTGGATATACTCCACTTGTCTCCCTCCTCTCCTTCAAAAAGTGTAAAATACATTCTATCCATTTCTCTAGGTATATATCAATTCAAGAGAGGTAATTTGTGGGGCTCTAAACCCAAGTGTGATCTCGAAGCTGTGAAACCCAATGCCAGTTTTTTAAATTGAAGAGGATAAAATTGGTCTGTTAAGGCTGTTGTGTCAACTAGAGATGATAATTTAAATTAAATAATTATTATTACTAGTGGAAATATTACTAATGGATTAAATTATCTGCAAACTATAATTATCAAGATTCTGAAGTGTTGGTCTCTGGGTTAATTAAAATGTATACAAGGTAAGTAGTTGGACTGTATTTGCTTCGCTTCTTCTTGGCATTGCAGCCCAGAAGACTGAGCCTTGAGGCGAACACCTTTTCCAGGGAATGCTCCACAGCCAGCCTGCTGAGTCCCCTCACACGGGCAAGCCTGAGAGGTAGAAGATGACATATGGTGTTGACGCTTGACCAGTAGTTACAGCCTTGTTTTATGATTACTGAAGAGAAGTTCCCTGTGTTGAGTTCCCTACGTACTTCCTGCCTGGTGTGGTTTGTGTCTAGATGTTTCCCTAAAGCCTCATACAGCATGGAAGCAGGCTTCTAGAGTTTGTGATGGTCCAATGCTGGGATTATGGGTATGAGTGCTACACTCCCTAGGATGGGCAGCCTACATACAATGTAAGGGACAGTGTCTTCTCTCCACTTTCGTCCTCTGTTTGCTCTTGCTGCTTTTGCTGTTTTCTGCTGCCATGAACTGTTGCCTTCTGCCATGTGCCACCCTGCCTTGGACCCAAACCTTCCATAATCTAAATAAACCTTTTCTTCCTTAATTTTGGGTGTTGGGTATTTTGTCCCAGCAATAAGAGAAAAGTAACAAAAACATCATCTATCTTTGTCTCAAATTTTAAGACTAATTTAAGTCGTGTCGACAATTTCATCTGGTTTTTCCAATACAATTTTCAGAATTCATATACCTCAGCTTATGATTTTGTATTCAGCCTGAATTTCTGGAAGGAGGCCTCAGTCTCATTACTCAGGTTTTGTATCTTACCCTTTGCTGTTTGTCTTTTGGCTGGAAATGACATCCTGGACTCAAACTGCAACGACTGTCATGAACAACCACATATATTTTCTCTATGAAATGACTACTCAGCACCAAGGATTTTGCTCTGTAACTACAAGTTTTCTTCCTTCTTTTTTTGATGTGGAGGCCAGCCTCTGCCCTGTCATGATGTCTCCTTTTCTCTCTGGCAAAGGCAGTTATACTCAGGATTGTGGAGGACCAGTACACAGGACCATCCAGCTGAATATTTTATCTCTTCCAGCCTTTGATATTTAAAATGCTCTCCATGATATCAGCTTTGATTTTTGTGAGCATTCAGGTGATAAACTTAGGTTTGGATTTAGCTGTTTGTTTTTTTAATCACATTTATATTCCACCTTCTTCCAAAGATGATTTGAAGCAGTGTACAAAGTAAATCACATTTATAATGGAACTGCTAACACTTAGGTTTAAAAAGTGAGAAAAAAGTACAAAAATAACCATTGCAACAAATAAGAAACATGTTATGTAAGCGGACAAAGATAGCTAAATTAGGAACATAGGTTAAGTTGAGTCCCCGCAATTAAGTCTTCAACTTAGTGTTGGATTTCCATGCATTATTTCATTCTTTCCATGCATTATTTCATTCTCCAATTAAGAGATGATCATGAGGGAGACAAAATGCTTCCACTTCTAAACAAAGTATAATTTATTGCAATGATCTCCATATTTTGAACACTGAATATAGAATAATTAAATAAAATTAAACACTTTAAAAGTTAAATATTGTAGATAAAAAGAAGATGTGTCTAAAGGAGAGACACACAAGAGGACCCTTTATAATCCACTGTTAGAGGTTCCAAGTTAGGGTTTTACACTGTCCCTGCATGATAGTGTAAAGTAGTGTTTTACAAGTCTTGTCTTCACTCATGTTGAAATCATGGCTAAATACTCTCGGTTCTCCTTCACAGGCATTATGCATCTTGCTAAGCCTGTAATCTAGATACTTGGAATTGCAGGCTGCAACATACATGCCTAACTGACAAAGACCTCCATATCTAATACAGAAGAGTAGTTCTTTCCCCTTGGGGCTTCCAGAACAATTCTAAATAAACAGGAAGGTGCTGGCATGTATCCCCACCCTGCCTAACCTATGTAAGTTGCTTTCTATGTTCCAGCTTGCTGTTCTGCTGTCCAGGTATCATCCAAGAGGTAACCTTACTTGGTTACCTCTGTCATTCGAATCTGTAGTAGGGTTCTGCATTTCCTTTACCTGAGTGCCTTTATGCTATGTCCTGCCATCAAAAGTATTCTTTAAACTTAAAGAAAAAGGTGCCACATTTGTTTTATGAGTAAGGCAAGGGGCAATTAGAAAAGATGATACTAAACTAAGTGTGCAAAGACAGAGGAGTTAATCAATAAAATGTGTAAAAGGAGAGAACATAACGAGTGTTGACATGCCTCCACATCAAGGAGGTACAGGAGCAGGGTGCATGTGAACGAAACAGTAAAATGAAAGAAGGAGGCATGTGGAACCTATTGGCACACTTTGGAACTGTAAATTTTCTGCATATCTGAGTTTGCAATATGAAGTACAGTACAGAAGAGAAACATTGTCAGGTGAAACAAGTAACTAGAATTAAACACAGAAGCGTTTTGCAAGCAATAATGGGGTTTAGTGTTAATTCTGAACACAACAGAGAAAAAAATAAAAGTTTTAAAGCACAATAAACAAAACTTTAAATTACGTTTTCACAAGATGATCTGGAAGTACTTAAAATAATGGTTATAGAGGATAGTACCATGAAGAGGCAATTGTGATAAACTTCTCTGTAAGAGTTTATGGAGGTCATAATGAAAATAATTGCAATGGAAATACTTCTCTGGGGAAACTGTGGCAGGAGAGCCCATTGGAATTATCGGGAAACTGGGGGTGTAGAATCAGAGAAAGTGAATCCCTGAGTGATTCTCAGCCATGCTAGACTGGCTAGAGAATGGATGGCCTGAGGTGCTGCCTGTCATTAAGAAGGGGGAACACAACAGAAGAGGAAACTTGGGGATAAGTGAGGAAGGTATATTCAGTTTGAGACCTAATAAGTTTTATGATGTAAGAGGACATCTGACAGGAGGTCTCAGGCAGCAAATGGATCTATGGGTCAAGAGACAAGGAGAGTGTTCTGATCTATGATAATGACTGATAATGACTTTGCTGTCATTCCCTTGTAGCTAACTGTTGGAAGTAAAGATTTGCAAGTGAAAGTGGTCACATAGGAAAGAGAAGAGAAAGGGTCAAAATCAGAACTCATGACTAAGGACTTTTGAGTGAGCAGAGGTAAAATAGTTCTATGCAAGAGGTTAGGGAATCATCATAGAGGTGGAAAAGAAATGATAAAGTTGTGATTTACAACTAAAGGAGGAAAGGATGTCAGGGAAGGAGAGGTGATGATTTTCAAAGTGTTATAATGCATAAGGACTGAATGAATATAACATTGATTACTTTTGCTTATTTATTTATTTGGAAGTGTTGGGAATTGAACACAAGGCCTGTGTACACTAGGCAAATGTTCTGCCACTGAGCTACACCCTCAGTCCAATAGTGAATAATTTCTTGTTAACATCTACAAATGCAGTTCTAGGTTGGAGTCTTGCATTAATATGGAGACAGAAGCTAATGTTGCAGGAGAGAAAAGAAGTGAGACTGTAAGAAGGGTGGGATGGATACTACAGGTAAGATTAGTCTGAAAGCACATTTCATTTTCCTCTGAGTAAAGATTAAAGCAGGCAGACGGATGGATCAGTTAATTCCCAAGTTTGTTAGTGGAATTATAATTTGGGAGGCCCATGAGCTAAGGATTTCTGTTTTCTGTGAAAAATGGAAGATATATATTTACTTATAGACTATGATACAATTAAACTCTCCCCCAACATAAAAAGACATCTCTATGATTGTTGTGTCAGAAAATGTAAACCCCAAATTCCTATGGTTCTTTCTTTGTCAACAACTAGAAGTAATACTAGCATATTGGATTTGGATTTAAATTTTCTGCTCATATTGGTATTTGCAAGCACTATTTCTTCTATGTTTTTGAGATGAAGGCAGTACTATTTTATGTTCAGTGTCTTTTTGCACTTTGTACTCTGTGAAAATGCACAAGCTGCCTGAAGTGTGCTGCCTCCAGTACTTTTGCAAACAGGGAGATGTAAATCTGTAGCCTGCTGATAAATGAGAATGGGAGTGTTTTATCATACAGTCAAAATATAGTTGTGAATATTGCTCTAAAGCTCCAAAAACATTAAAAATGTAAAAAGGGGTTTGCTAAAAAAATTGATGACTATTTCTTGAAAAACAGCAGGGACCAAAATTTTGTCATCCACAGGAAAATGAATGGATCTGGAAACCATAATGCTGAGCAAGATTCACCAGACTCAGAAGGACAAATACTGCACATTCTCCCTTAATATGCAGGGCCGAAAATGATGCAAGGAAGATAAACAAAAGATTACTATTAGACAAGAGGAAAAGAATAAAGGGAGACGAGAGGGATATATGTGATTAAATATGGAGAATGGACATGCTCAAAATATATAATATGCATTGAAAGCCCCCAAAATATGAAAATAGGAAAGATGGAATAAAATGATATTATGTCATGTCCATGTATGAATCTGCTAAAATGAGACACATGCATCTATATAACCATAAAAAAGAGACTTATTCTTTTTGTCCATTTGGGCTGCTATAAAACAATACCATGGACTCGGTAGCATGCAAATAGCATTTACTTCTTGCTGTTCTGGAGGTTGGGAATTTCAATATCAAAGCACTGGTGAATTCTATTGATCTGCCTTCCATCTGCATCCTCACATTGTAAAAGTGAGAATATCTCTAGGGTCTTTTAAATAAGAATACTAAATCTATTTGAGGGGGGCTCCATTCTAATGACCTAATCTTCTGTCAAAAGCACCTGCTTTCTATTACCAGCACCCCAGGGATTAGTATATAAACCTATGAATCTAGAGATACGCATGTATTCACACCATAGCTCTTACCACCAAGGAAATAAAAAGCACAAGAGAAGCCATCTGATTGGCAAAACAAATTTAAACCTACTGTGTCTGACCTCCCATAATTTTAAACCTATTGCTATTTAGTCTGTGCTTGCTCTGTTTCAGACACTGCCCTAAAGATTTCACCTGCACTTTCAAGTTTCCTCAATGTACTCTCTATACAAAAAACTGAATTATTGAGCAATTAAGAGAATAGATCAAGTCGCACAGCTTGGATAAGTGAAAATTATGTACACAAGTAGTATTACTATTATTGTTCTGAATATTTTTATATTTTTCTAAGATATATCATTCTCAGGTAAGGATTATTTTTTTCTCAAAATCCTAAAACTTGTGATGTTTTCATAAATGAGTAACTGAAAGCTAATCTGTTTTTTAGTTGCACACGATGAAGAGCATCTCTTCCTCAGTATGGCTACATCCAATGAAAGCTCTGAGTGTGGGAAATATGTAAGAATAGATATACAGTAAAAATAAGTCATTAATTTAAGCCTGCATTTACTGGGCATTCCTGTGTTTCAATATTTTTAGTCTCGTCACCTTTCAGTTCATCATATGAAGTCACTTAGGATGCACTGGAAAACAAAATTACTGCTTGTGACCATTAATTCTGATATGTCAACTTGCCTGGATTATGAAATGCCTACCAGATGAGTAAAGCACACTTCTAGTATGTCTGGAACTAGGGTGATGGGGGCGTGATTTCAGGTTGTAAAAATGTCTCCTTGCTCTTCCTCTTCAGTGCTCTGCTTCATGGTTGCCATGAAATACACACCTTTGCTTCATCATGCCCTCCCATCAAGATGTTTCTGCTTTGAATCCAGCAGAGAAATGCCATAAATCTGATCATGGACTAAATTCTCTGAAACCGTGAGCCAAATTAAACTGCTCCTCCTCTGATTATTCCATGATTAGTCTGTTGTATCTTCCTGTATCTATGGTACATGGAAAAATTGTAGGAAAAATTAGTAGATTCTAGAGGTGTTCCTGAAACTTAAGTGGTTGAAAGAAATATTTAATTGAGCTTAATATTCAACAGACTGGATGATAACTTCAGAAGCCTGCATGATTCTCCACAAGACTATGGAATAGGGATGAGAGGAGAGGAAGGAAATGTTCTTTAAATTTCACTATTAAGAGTTAAATTTATTGTCTGGCACACAAAAGTGCTTAATACTTCCAGGGTGATGAATTTGATAATGACAGAGAAATGTCATAAATCTGACAAACTAAACAAAAATTTTTAACCTGACATTGCCCTATTCAAGACATCAGCTGTCATCTGAAATGAAATGTGTTTCTAATTTGTCTTCATAAATAACACAATTAATTGAAAGGTAGTTCAATGAAAGTCTTTAACCTCTTCCATCTCCAATTTGAGGGCAATCTCTTTGCATTTCCTAGAAAAAATCTTATCAAATAAAACTCAAAATATTGAGATAAAAAACAAAAGAATCTATTATATAAAGACCATTACATATAATAGTTTTATAACTTAGTTTTTTAAATTTATCACTAATTTAAAATGTGAAACTCACAAAAATCTGATATAGGAAATTTTATTCAAGTTCAAAGTACTTATAATGATACTTTATTTCATTTCTTTTTGATGGGTGTACTGGGAATCAAACTCAGGACCTCATACTTACCAGGCTGGTGCTATGCTGCTGAGCTATATCCCTGGGCCTGATAGCTTTATTTTACTCAAACTTTCCAGTTGTACATTTACTTTGTTATTATCACTAATTTCTACTTATTTGTAATTAAAGTATAACATGGACTTCTCTATCTCACATTTTTCCCCACAGAAAAATCGTTATAGTTTCAGCGCTAACTTTTCTTGTTTTATGACAAAATTAAAAAAAGGAATGGTTGAGACTCTGACCATTCCAAGAAAATGGAAATAAAGAATTCTTGTGTTAGTGATTGAAGTAATTAAAATCTCCTTTATCTGAGCTTTCTCTATGTGTACATCAGTGATTCCACTTGTTTTATTGTAAATGCAGATGTTAATAAAACTACATGCTAAAACCATGAAAGAAAGGAAAGAGAACTATACAAGCATTATGATTTTCAATCATTTAATTATTTTACCACTGTAGCAAGGGTAATTTTAGCAAATATATCTCAAAAGGACATGATAATTAATGGAGATTTGGGCTGATTGTCTTTTGCAAGGTTATTTTCAAAAATGGAAATTTAAGAAAGTTTTTGAAGTATATTAAATTATATCCCAATTTTTATAAGTTACTTAAAGTGAAAATGACATAGCTAAATACTAAAAATTGAGACAGTGTAAGTTATTTTAGCATATTGTTGCTGGCAGTTAATAAACATCTATGGTTAACAGGTAAGTTTGGTCTACATTACATACATAATTACTGATATATATAAATACTTGTCTCAGTAGCTCTACATCCTGGGGTGTAGAGGACCTGCCTTACTACTCTAGGATGTTGTTCATTGTATGTATTTGAGAAGGTCAGAAGTTTAACAAAGTGATTCAGCAGGGGGCCAGCATCCTTACTTTGTAGACATCCTCAGCCTGGGCAAGAGGAGGGCAGGGAGATGGTATGAGTGCTACACACATCTGAGAAGCATAGCCTGCTTAGAATATAAGGGAGAAAGAGAGGTTTCTCTTCCCTGCCTTCTGTTCTTGTTGTTTTACTGTCTTCTGCCACCTTGAACATGCTACCATAACTTGGAGCTAGCTGATTAAGCACTGAAACTTTCACAAACTGTGAGCTAAATGAACCTTTGCCTCCTTAATTTTGGGTGTCAGGCATTTTGTCTCAGCAATGAAGAAAAGTAACCCAGACACTTATTTTTAATAGATTGACTTCTGGCAAGGTTTCCAAAGCTAGAAATACTGGAATAAGTCTGAAAGTTTTTTTGATAAACAAATCCACCTGAGTGAAGTCTTTATATATTATAATATTCTGTTTTAAAATATTTAAGTAATTCTTACAGTGCACAAGGTAATATTCAAAGTAGTTTACAAGTTTTAACTGACATGTAAGAGTAGAAGAGCCAAGTGGAGGTAGACAAGAAATGAAGCAAGTAAAGGAGAATAGAAAACAAAGCAGATGAAGATCCACATCAGAACTCTGGTAATCAGAATAAAGGTAAAGAGAATCAGCAGTTAAAGGTAAACACTGTGCTTTCGTGAAGTTTGGGGAAATATTTAGAAAAAAATGTTGTTTGACAATATGACAAGCCCATCAACAAGAGAATGTTAGACTCAACTTGGAGTTAATGATTAGGCTATCAGTGCTTCTGTGCACCCCATTGACCACGTGCAGCTGCTTTCATTTTCCATCGTGTTGCTGACCCGTAGAACATCCTCTCAGATTGGTTTTCCTGTTGCTACCTTTCAAGAAAGTAACAGAGGGACAGGACACATACTACTCAAGGCCAAGGCCTGGAGCCCTTGCCAGAAATCTTACTGGAGAGGAGGCAGAAGGGAGAAGCAGTCACTGAGCAGTATAGCAGTACCATAATATAAGATTACCATGAGACTTTCTCATGTAATACATTATAAAGACTATTTTAAGGATAAAAAGATATGTGAAATTTTTTGCACACCACAGACATCTTTAACAATCTGAAGAAATGACATTTCCTTACCTCCAGAAAAATGACATGATTCCAAAACTGCAGACAAATTCCTGGGCTCACACTGAGCCCAGTAAAGCCACAACCCCAGTGTTACTAGAATGTTACAATACTGACATCTGAAAAGCTCTTTGTCTAGAGTTGGGTGGTCCAAATACTGAACTTCCTGTTAGTTTACCAAGGTGCCACAAGTCCCTCTCTTGTACCACTATGTGAGACTTTGTCATTCTGACAGAAGCTGATTACAACCACTGCAAATGTATCACTGCAAGAGGACAACTGAAATGAAGTCCTCTGCAACTCTGTAAGTGTTTGAAGGTCCAGGGAGTTTATTTTGCTATATCACTGATTGAGAGAAAGTGTAAAAAGTGCAAGAGGCTCTACTGAGAAAGTCACAGCAGTTCAGGACTGTGACTGATGAGCAGAATGGAAAAATGGAAAAAAAAGGGGGGAGGGGGAAAAGGAAGAACTGAAGGAAATTAATTGTAAGTACTCCAAAATAGTGAAATCATAAATTTTTATAGTTCCATCTTCTTTTCCATTACTCCACATAAATCAGAACTCTTTCTAGGGTTGGTTTGGTGGACATGAATTTCTTTAGTTGTTCTTTGTCATGGAAGTATCTTGTTTCTGCATTAAATTTGAAAGACAGTTTTGCTGGGTACATCAGTCTAGGTTGAAAGTTGTTTTCTTTTAGGGCTTGAAATACTTCACTCCAAGCTTGTCTTAACCTGAAGGGTTGTGCTGAGAAGTCTGCTGTGATTCTAATAGGCTTTCCTTGATAGGTGAGTTGTGTCTTTTCTCTAACAGATTTTAGTATTCTGTTTTTATGCTGTATGTTTGGGATTTTAATTATTATATGTCTGGGTGTAGATTTACATTGGTTGTGACTTTTTGGCACTCTGTATGCCTCACTTATTTGTATATCAGATTTTTTCCCCCATGTTTGGAAACTTTTCTGCTATTACTTCTGTAAATAGTTTAGTTATGTCATTTGCATTGACTCCGGCATCTTCACTGATGCCTGTTAGTCTTATATTATTTCTCTTGTCATCATCTTAAAGCTGTTGGATTGTCATTTCATGCTGCTTTGTTGTTTTTATATGTTCTACCCTTTCATGATTGCCATCTATGATCCTGTCCTCAGCTTCATTTAAATGGTTTTTCCAGCTTTCAGTAGAATTTTTTGTTTCTTGGATATCTCTGAATTTGTTTCATAAATTATGCTTGTTTTCTACATTGTTCATTCAAAGTTTCAATCAATTTCCCATGCTCCTGTATTTTTTGTATCTATTTCTTCTCTAGCTGTATTGAGCAACTCAGTTACTATGGTTGTTATCTCTGTCTTTCCATAAGACATTGTTTCTAATTTGATTTCCTCTATAGCCTCATGGATTTGTTTCTTTACTTCATTTGCTATCTATTCAGAGATTTCTGGTGTATGACTTTTAAAGTCCTCTATTTCACTGTCACCTGTACTTGCTCCTGATGGACTAGATGTTTGAGATTGCATTTTGCCTTTTTGTTTTGTCATTTTCACCTTTTGGGTAAATATTTGGTCTTTCAACCCCAACAGTCTCAGCTGTAGGTAGTGTGAATTTTAGGGTCCCACTGTGTGGTTGATGTTTGTCCAATTGCTGGGTACCACAATGAAGAGGAAAGCCAGTCACCTGAATTCCTCCTATGGGGCCTGTTGGGTGAGTCCTATATTCTTTCTGGGTTAACTAGCCAGGAAGTATTGATGTAGGTCAACTCTTAGTTCCTCCTGTTGCTATGTCTTCAGGTTTTTGCAGGTCACCAGATCTCCCTGTCTAAAGTGTTTGTATCAGTTGAGGCCCTATTGTGTCACTAAGGGTCTCATAAGTTCTTTTAATTTTCTCCAATTTTCTGCCAATAAGGGGGAGGCCTTATTGGCACACTTCTCATCCTGTCTGATGTTCTCTGTGTGGAGGACAGGATTACCCACTCTCTTGACAGGTTTGCCAAGGTCTTACAGTTGGAGGGAGTTTCACTTCTGCTCTTATTTACCCACTGCAGGCCTCTATTTTAGAGGCAAACTCACCACACTGACTGGCATCTGCTGAGGTCATCTGCTTGGGTGAGGGGTTCCTGAGTCTCCCAACCAGCCAGCATGGTAATCCTCTGTAGTCCAAGGTTCTTGGAGAAGGGGTTGGATCCAAAGATCAACTGTAGTACTAGGTCCAGGAGGTGGGTGGGCTCCCCAAGGGGCGGGCCCACAGAGGCAGTCAGGAGCATCTCAGGCTTGCCAGCCGAGGGGCGGGCCTGCAGTGGCAATCCAAGATGACCCAGGCTTGCTGGGCCTTGGGGCAGGCCTTGGGCTGCAGCCCAAGGCAGCTCAGTCTTCCTGAGGGCATCCCAGATGTTCCAGGCTGAGGGGCGGGCCCATGATGGAAGTCCGAGGAGGCTTAGTCATTCCAGTGGTGTCCCAGTTGTTTGGGGTTGAGCGGGAGGCCCACAGAAGCCATCTGAGGCCACCCAGGAGTGCTGGGCCAAGGGGCAGGCCTGTGGTGGTAGTCTGACGCGACCCAGGCATGCTGGCCCTATTCCACATAAATCATAGCAAACATCTACTCCAACCCCATGAAGCATCAACCACCAATCTCAGTCTTCAGCTGTGTAAAAGCTCAGTGATAAAATGAGCCAATTCACTTTTCCTATATTAAAAAATAAGTGAACTTTCTTATAGTCTAACCCAAAATAGTCTAATGTGAAACTTGGTTCTCTACAACAAAACCTTTCTTTCATAATAAATAGGCAAACAGACGTTTTCCATAAGGTCTTTTTTTTTTTAATCAAACTTTAAATATAAAGTCCTAAATCCTTTTTGGACTCCTTCTAGCAAGATGAATATGTTTGTAAACACAGATTATGTGAATATGTTTGTTAACACAGATTCCTGAGAGTATATTTGAACTTAAAACTTCAGTGTACACATGTGAGAAAGTTATCAAAATTTCCTTGAAGTCAAATGCTGGGCTCAGAGCAATACTTTCTGCACAATGACAGCCAAGGGGTTAAAGGCCTTTGGAATGACTGCAGTCATGAAATCATGAAATTTGTAATTGTTGTTAGCTCAATTCATTCATGTATATATTTAATTTATATGCTGCATTGAAATATTGTATATAAAGTCAGTATATGGAGTTGCAAATAGTGATTATCATAATGTCCATGTCCATGTATAAAAAGTTTGGTTTTTAAGAAATAGAAATTTAAAAAGATGAAGCATAATATTCTTAGCCAACTCCACTTTGACCTGATGTCATTAAAACAAATTGGAAAATTCAATAGTAGTGAGAGGAAAGAATGAGGGAAGATTTTAGTGATTTTACTAAGAAATAGCTTATAATGGTCACATTTTAAAAACAAATTATTACTGAAAAGAGAATTTAATTGGTGACTAGAGTGCTTATTTGCATTATCAAAGACAAGATAGCATTGATTCATATAAATCACTATTTTGCAAAATATTTAATAACAGATACAAAAATTCATCAGCTCAGTCTTTACTGATAAAGCTTTCATCCGCATCAGTAATACTGTTGCCCCTACATATTTTGTGATTGAGAGACGTTATAGTGGCAATGCAAGAATGTGGGCGATCCTTAAAATGTTGGGAGTGGGGGGGGGAGGGAATTGTGTTGCTAAAATCAATAACCCTGAGAAACAAGAATGCTCCCATTAAATAAATATGCATGCACTGCTGTTCTACAACTCGTGCTTGTTAGGAACAATGATTAAATTAATGCACTCCTTACATCATAGGGTCTGACTTCAAATTATACCCTTATTTGATTTTGAAAAAATCTTTTCTGTTGTTGTTCTTGCTGTCATAGTTTTATAACCCGTTTTCTCACATCAAAATCAGGCACTTTTACCTATTTGCATTGGCCTTTACACATCTCCTTTAGCATGTAATAAGGAAGGGAGAGTATATATCATGAAACTAGGTGAAACTTGCTGATTTCAATGCCAAGTTTCAGACTTACAGAATAATTTTTAACACACTAATAATTTTGTGTAGAAGAACCAGTAAACATTTTAAAAAAACAAAGCAGCAGTTGAAATATCCTATGTTTTTAATATCTTTACTTGGAGAATGGACCTGGAGATAAAACAACAATGCAAATTTATGCCATCTGAGAATTATGACTCTATAAACTTACATAAATCACTTCAATAAAAGCAGCAAAGAACACTTAGGAATCATAAGGGAAGGTTATTTTAAATTTTATTGCTTTTATTCTGTTTGTGAAACTAGAATGTGCTTATTTTAGAAAAACTGTAAAATTCAGAAATATACAAAAAGATGTAAAATAATAATCTTATCACTTAAAATTTATATCTAAGAACATTCTGATGCAAATAAACACATTGTAATCTAGACTTCATGGGTGCAGTTTTAAACATGCCTGAGCAATTCTAATTTCTTTGGCATATAATATGTTACAATTTTGGGTAGAATTCAATTGCTTGTAAGTCTGGTTCTGATCTAGTTTGAAGTCTGATGTAAGACGAAAACATTATAGCTATTAGTTGTAATAGCTCAATATCATTAGCTAATTATGGCTTTGTGTTGCATTTGTATAAAAGTAGTAACTAACAAATTTATACATCACTCAATGTGACAGAAAATATATGGCATAGACCTACACATTTGGAGATTCAGGCTTTGTTTGAGACTGTTAATTTTGATATTTCCTTCTTCATTTCTTTTTACTTTAGTCTTTTAATAACAAAATATAATTTTATTTTAAAAGAGGGAATTGCACTTGAAAACTGTCAGCTTCTATAGATATTTTTACAATAAAAAAACCTTTCCTTTCTGTCCTTACATGGGCAGGTCGATTTTCATTGAAAATGGCTTCAAGCTGGTTCCAATATTTACTCACTTATGCAGGTGCGTTCGTCAGCATGGAGTCTGTATCCTGTATCACATTCACAGTGGAAGGTGCCCAGAGTGTTAATACAGCACTGCTGGCAGCCTCCATTCACCACCGCACATTCATCGACATCTAGAGGAGGAAGACAGATGGCCAGGATTACAATGTCATTCCAATGTCAGCTTCACAGAAGTGGCACAATATTTCTTTGATACGCAGTATGTGTTATACTGTACAAAGGCACAATATCTGTTGCCACAAATCTGTGCTTGTTTGATCCATTTTGCCCCACCATGTAAACAAGGAAATGTAGATAGAAATTTTATTGAGCTTTTTAAAGGCCAGCAACTATGAGCATAGGGACTATCTCAATTTTCTGTTCTTCACATACTAGCTAATTAGACAGACCCAAGATACAGATATTTCCTCGGGGAAAGAAAACTAGAGGGGAGAATTACAATAAGCTACTCTATCTTGAGCGGCACAAGCTAGTAGATAAATACCTATTAGTTGTCTGACATACCTGAATAAAACCAGTAATGGACTTAAGACCTTGAATCTCCTCACGTGCAGTGGTACACATCAGGGTAAAGATAGATAAATTCAAATAAAACAATTGTTTGGTGTCCTGAAAAATCCATCAGGACAATTACTCCATGGATTCAGCTTCTTTCTTCTCACTAAAGAGGCTATATTCTGACATAGTATCATGTTTATATGAGAGATTACTTTAATTTTAGAGAAAAATAGAGGTCAAGATTTATGATCACTTAGGTTTAATGATCAATCCTGGTCATCATAAATGAATATAATGTTCACATTTGTTAGGAAAACATCAGATCAGTTATTTTCTGGAAACTATTTCCTTGTACTCCACTAAGTTGTTAAATATATATCTAAAATTTAAAAAATACTCCACAAACCTACCGAGGAATTTGTAGGTATTCAGTGGATGAAGAAATTCTATGTTTTCTTGTTTGGATTATTTTTTCAAAGAAGATCTGTATCCATTGGACAGTTACAGAAAAACTCTCTCAGCATGGCATGGAAATGGAGCATAGAAAAGAAAATGTTAAATCCAAGGAATGTCCTGACTTATTCTGTACCCAATCCCAGACATGTAAGCAAAGAAAGTTAAGTGTCAATATTCTTTACTGAAATGTAAGTCATCCTATTAGATAATTAGCTTTGTATCAAGTAACAGTAATTCCATAAGGCAAGATCTTTATTGAAGGAGACATGGAAATGAAGAAAACACCACTGAAATGATTCATTATAGCAACTGTGCACGCTAAAAATCTCATAATCTGCAATGAATGTTTTATACTGAAATAAAGACTCAAGAAGGGGACCAAAAGGAAGCAAGGTTTTTCTTTTTACTTCACTTTGATTTTCTTTTTTAATGAAAAGGAAAAAAAATGTATGACGATTACATTGTTTCAAAAAAAAAAAAAAAACCCTGCATTTTACAACCACTAGTTCACTATGCTTCATAATTTATTTAATCTTTCTTCAAAAAGTGAGAAAAATTACTTTTGGAGTAATGCTTGATGTGTTAAAGGAATCTCATTTTAGAGATAAAAATTATTGATTTGTTAAAAACCTAAAATTTTTATTACATATTGAGCCTGTGATAATCAAACTGCTATGTCTTACTCCTATAAACTGATGTTGAACAAGAGTTTTCCATTTGTTGTCTGTATTTCTTGCAAGGATTTAATATTTATGCAGGTTAAATTTTTATTTTTCTGTCTTTAGGGTATTATTCTGTAGAGCTGAGATATAATTTTGAATCTTAACTCTGTCAGCTTCTGACTTAGATAGCCTTTACTAGTTTTTATTTTGAACCTATGAATAAAATAACTCCCCAAGGTACTATATTTTAAACGATAACTGACTTCCACTAACATGAACTACTATATTATACCAAATATGAGGTGTGATCAACAAATATAGCTAGACATGCCTTTAATTGCTCTATCCTGGCTACCTCAGTGTCCTAACCAATTCAAAGTGTTTACCTGTCATGACTTTTTGAGTTTGAAGAACAGCCGGAAGTTGCATGATGCTAGATCTGGTTAAGCAGGTGAGTGAGGCACCTGTAAGCACTGTAATATTTTTACAAGTTTACTTTCCATGAGATAACACTAGATAGTAGCATTTAAAAATAATATATATTTATATACAATTTTGTTATATATTTATATATAACATATATATTAAATTGAACTTTTACTTTTTTCTAGACACATGACATGTGTTTCCCGCCCAGTGACAGTCTATAAAAACTGTCTTAAGTCAGCGCCAACAGATAACCAGTAGAATGTCCACCACCCCAACTCATGCGGAGCTGGATGGTGGAGCACCATCTTCACAGGAAAGGTTTGGGCCTGAGAAAGTAATTATGCATAAACAAAGTGGTTTATACATAAATGATTCTCTGCAAACTTGTTGAAATACCAGGTAACTTGTGTGAATGAGTAACTCTCTCATTAACACTGTGTAACAAAACTTCACTGATGCTGAAGGACTGAAAGTATGACCTATGTAAAAAAGAGCTGTGAATATACAAAAGGTGTCATGCAAAGCCTGTTGGCACAGAGGATTGTGAGAGAGGGCTCCTCCGTACTGCACACAACACATCACCATGCACATTGTGGATGGAATGACTGGTGTGGGCTACTGCCACAGAGCCTGACTCAGAAGAAGCTGAGCATGACATCTGCATGCTGAGGAGCCCTAGGGTTACTGAAAACAAGAAAGTGTTCAAGAAAAACAGGTCTAGGAGGGTTGGGCCATGATTTTTTTTTTTGTTTTGTGTTGTTTTGTTTACCCATCAATACTTAACATGAATGAAGGGCTGCAGAACAGTCTTTTCAAGACATATTGCTCTGTTGTCATTAGTTGAAGTTTCTGTGAGCCTATTGGGTTAGTGACATCCAGCATGATCCTATTCATTACTGAGGGCCTCTGATTATTGTGATCATGTGCAGAGAAACCTAGGGTCCTAGAGCCATCTGATCAAGGACTAAAGCTTCTGAAATAATAAGCCAACATATATCTTTACTACTCTAAATTGCTTGTCATAGGTATTTGTCCTACTAATGTAAACCTGAGACTTATTTTCTCTGAGACTCAGTTTCCTAATCTATAAATTGAAAAAATAATGACACACATACTTGTGTATGATTTATTTTTCCCTATTCATGTATAACATTTTGGTATAGATTGTTAATTCTTGAAAATGCATACAGAAATTTAACAGATAATTTTATTCCACTGGCCAGTAGAGTTAAAATACAAACCTGTAAAGAGAGAGTTTATAACTAGAGTAGTGAGTAACATGGGAATTTAGGGGAGGGAAATCCATTTGGCTTATGGTGAGAAGAGAATGCTTGAGGGAAAACAACTGGATTTGAGTATCTGCAGAACAGGGTAGGCAAAGGTGCAGTGCTTGGAGTGTGCACAATGTTTGAAATTCAGCATCTAATAATGCTGGAGAATAAAAGTAACTAGATTTGAAATAAAAACAGCATAAAATCTCTTTTAATTAATTTGGATAGTAAAGTGTTCCTCTTCTTGATTTACAATATAATACACTCTTGGGCAGGTTGAGACATAATAGGTTGTGTTTACATAGTAGCAAAACAAACTTCTTAAAAGTTAGAAAATCAATCATATATAGAGTGGTACCAAATATGAGGTAATTGGTTTGACTTCTTTTTTTTCCTTTTACCTTCCAGAATATACTGAATTTACTGATTGCTTGGGCATTGTGTGATCAGTAGTTCCCAAACTTAGCAGCACATTAGGATCACTTGGTGAGCATTTCAAAATACTGATTTGAGGATTCCATTCCAAAATAATCTGGTTAAACTGGTTTTTAAAAGCACATCTTGGAGTAAAAATAATCTAAAAATCACCCTAATTGCATTGTGTGCCTAGAGTCAACATTGCCTTATGTAGTTAGAACTTCAATTACCTAGAGATGATGTTAAAAATGCAAATCCTGATTCAGGTGATCTAAGGCTGAGACTTGTATTTCCAAGTAGATCCAAGGTGAGTTTGATATTACTGGTTTTTAAAACATATTCCAAGTAGCAAGACCCTGTATTCAGCCATAAATATCATATAGATCACAACAGTTACACTTTAGCTTCAGATTCTCAGCTGTTTAATCAAATTATATCTAAGATGTCTAATATCAATAGTTACACTAAAATACTTAACCTATACAAACATATATATCAGAGTAAATAAAATTATAGAGTATTTTAAGATTATCAAAGGTTTCTAAAATGAATTATCAACTTTTCCATAATATTCACTCTGACAATAATTTTAAGATAATTCAATATTGGCTGTAAGAAATGACTTCCTTCTGTAAACTATGAAGGAAACTCTGTTTCCTTCATGAAATGTCTCTGAAGTAGGAAAAAACTGGGTTAAATTGCCATGACATTAAGCACTCATGCTGAAGCTGTCACAAGTGATTTTCTTTTCCATCAAGATTCTGCCCAACAGAGTTAAAAACCAGAAATGTCAATATTACATTAAAATGTTATTATCAAGTACACTTCATGTGAAGAAACAATTTCTCAAAAAATTGTGAGAGTTATATCTTCATGTAAGAAGCCTACAGACAGCCCTGCCCTTAGAATTGGATCTCCAGAACACTGCTGGGAATAGAGATAAGGTGATTAGAAGTTTTTCAGCATTATCAATGTGATATGGGCTCAGAATTTCATACTTTGAAAGACTTGTCAAAAATAATCAACTATGTCTATTATTTTTCCTTTTAATATCATTTCAGCTGTATTTATTCTCCAAACTATTTCTCCAGATGTTCACAGAATATAATAGTTTAAAACAATTCAAATTATTATCAAATGTATTTTTCACATAAAAGCTCCCTGAGACAACAGTGATCCACTTTTGTTATCAAGCAACCGAAATTGCTTTGTGTTCTTTTTCTTAGATTTTGTGACTACTTCCTTGAAGCTAGAATAAGATAAATTAGTCACCCATTTGCTTTTTAATATATGATTCTCAGAAGCGTTGATTGAAAATGAGAGTTAAGAGGGCGCTATAGGTTCAAAGTTACATTGTAGAAGTGTTAAGTCTGGGGGAAATATTGAAGTGTGTGGTGAAGACACCACTAGGTTTCCATATTATTTTATTTTTACTATCTGGCAATCATTCTGTGTATTAAAATTGGTGACTTTTGTTTATAATTCTTTCACAAATGGCAGAATATACATCTGAAAGTCAAATATTCTGCTGTATTAAGTATTTGATGGCATAGAGTAGACACTTGATAAATGCTCTATGAATGAATGAATGAATGAATGATGAGCACAGTTCATTGCATTCTGTCTTCTTATTGTTCCATATTTACCACTTCATTTCTCAGAACTGGCTGTTTGACTCTTTCAATTCTCCATTTATCCTTGCAGCACATATTTGACTCCTGTTTCTGATTATTTTCAATTAAGTTTAAAAATCTAGGGCACAAAATAATTCCAAAATTTATTAATGAACAATTTAAACTGTGTCTGTAGTACATACTGATTAAAACCTGCTTGGGATCCATCCATTTTCCTCATCCTCTTATTGTAAGTAGGCTCCAGATTTTCATTTTAAAGAAATCAGGTAATTTATGTGAGGTTCATGAACACCACCTGTTCTCAAATCCAGGTAACTTTATTTGGCATTTGCCTCAGTGGCTGGGTTGGGTTATATCTGCTTTAGCACATGGCTTTCTCACGAAGAATCAATTAGTCCATATGTGATCTAATTAACATGAAGTTCAATATATAGGCTGGAAAATCCGAGACATAGATGATCTCTTGCTCTGTACAGTGTAATATGCAGATGTGAAGCATTCTGCAGGAGTCACTTTGCTTCCGCGCATGAAATTAAAGATAAAGCCAACTGTCAGGACAGAGCTGAAAGACTCGCAGATAACTGGAGTAGGAACCTTCATTGAATAATTCCTGGTAACTTTGTAGATATCATTATTTTCCTGAGTTCTGTTCTTGCTGCAAAAAAGACAACTATCAGCTTTCTAGGTCAGATATTCACTAAGCAAAAAAAAAAGTATAATATCTCGAGTAGCAAAAGCTACTTCATTGAGGAAACAGGCAAAGTGGACTTCTAAAAAGAAAGACAATAATAAGACATGGTAAGTTTAAAGGAGTTGCCACATGCTAAGAATAGGAGGAGAGTATATGTTTTCACAGAAAATTGAGTCTGGTCTGTGTATAGTGAGTTAAAAATGGGAAAAGGTTTTGTTAGAAATGTGACTAGGGCTTGATCATGGAGAGGCACAGTAAGGAATAACAGATTTGCTTCATAGGCAGTGGGTGCTTGCGTAGTAAAGAACTGATCAAAGGAATGGGAAGCTAAATGGAGAGAAACCGATTAATCACTACTGCTAACATTAAGATGAAAGATAAAGACCTGATCTAAACTGGTAGTAACAGAAATAGAGAGATGTGGACAGATAGATAAAAATCTAAGGAGAAGAAATTAGTATAGCTTAGTTACTAAGTGAATGTGATGGAAGAGAAAAGGTCAAGGTGAATTCCTTGAGCAATTGGATGGATGGTTACAGAATTCACTAAAATAGCGCAGTAAAAGAAACATTTGATGTTAGAACAGTTAGTTTAAACATAAATGATTTGATGGGTAAATGGGATGGAATTTTAGGGACATCTATTAGACAAGTGGAATACAGAGTACAAACAGTAGAAAATATGAGCAGAATTTTCAACTATCATTTACTGTTATGCACAATACTGAAATTTAGGAGTCATCCTGGACAGTTTCTTCACTTTCACTGATATCCAAACCAATAGCAAACTTCACTGTATCAGAATTACTTTCCAGTATGTCAGATCTACTCACATCTCAGCTCACTGTCGCCACCCTATCTCAATCTTCATGCATGATTTAAGTAGCCTAATAACAGCTTCCTCCTCATTTACCATTGTGCCTCCAGCATCATCTTTATGCTGCACAATAGTGACATTTTACAAATAAAATGTGACCAACTTCTTCACTTTTGCCACAGTTATATATGCTTCAATCATTTTTCATTTCTTTAAGATTAGGCTGAACACCAACATGGTATGCAGGTCCTTGCATGGTCTGATCTCCAATACGTTTTAACAACACTGATCTTCATTAAGTTCCTTGAAGACACTGACTTTTTTTTTGCTACACCCTCCCCTTCTGTATTTAGTAAGTACTTATGTACACTAGTATCTCAGAGAAGCCTGTCGTTTCAGTTTAATTTAGGCCAGATTTGTATGTTATACTTCCTTGGCACTACCTTTCTTTCGAAGATATTACCAGATTTGTTGATTCAGATTCATATGCATGGTGTGCTCTCTGCATTTCTTGTTTGTGACTATACTTCATGAAAGAAGAGCCCTGTTAAATTTTACAGTAGGTCACTACAGTAACCTCAGTATTTGGTAAACAAAAGATATTCTGTACATTTATATCAAAGGAATATGTATTGGGCCAGCTCCATGACAGACAGCAATTCAGGTCACATGAATGGGTGGCGTCACTAAGCAAAAGGATGTATAGTAAGAAAAGATTATAACACAGAACATGAATGAGTTCATATTCATTCAAACTTAAAGGCAAGCTGAGGCAGGAACAGACAAAGTTGACCAAGAGGAATGTGTAAAGAACTAGGAAACAAAATCAAAATAGTCTGACATCATGGAAGCCATGGAAGGGCATTTTCAAGGAGGAAAAAGTCTTCCATACAGGTGAGTCTAGAAGGAATTTTAAAGTGTCCATTAGCTGTAGAAACAAAAATTCCATTAGTGACACTAATGAGGAAGATGCCAACCCCAATACTTCTATCTAAAAGTTATGAATATATTATGTGTCATCGTTTGCTTTAAATTCCTTACATATCTTCATCTATCACTCAAAGTATTATCAGTAAATAATGACATTAGCCTTAATTGCAAAAGGGTAAGGGAAGAGATTGAAAACTGTCTTAATGGAGTAGCTAGTTTGGCCCCAGATTCCAGTGGGTTAGGTTAATAATTGAACATAAAAAAGGGGAGACAGTCAAGATCAGCTTGTATCTGGCCCTGAAGCAAGGCCAGCAGATTGCTGTAGCTGCTGGTTTCAAACAGGAGCCTAAAGAGAATTCTTTCTGTGGTCTGTTGGCCATTTCAGAACTTTGGAAATGTAACGGTCAATTCCTCAGAAAGAAATAGCAGGTGAGTATGGCGGACTTTTTTTTTTTTTTTTTGTATTTGTGTTTATTCTTCATTTAACTTTAAAACACTACTATAATTGAATATTGAAACAGAAACAACAGCAAGTAGTGAGCATATGATGATCACAGTCCTCCACGCACTCCCTGCTGCACTGAATGCCAGCAGTGAGTGTTACTCACCGGCCCCTTAGGAGGTCTGACACTGAACACCACCTCTGGGGTGATGCTCGTCCTCCTCATAGGCTTCTCCATTGTAATGGCGCCATCTTTCCTGATTTGGATCAAAGTCCACTAGCTCTACCTGATCCATTTCATCAGTCTCTTCTACTTCCTTCCTTTCAGGTAAGCGTTTTTCCAGCAAAGAGAGTTTATCAGGAGAGAGAAAACCATTTTCAGGAAAGTTTACCTTAAATTCGATGATTAGACGACCCTTTTCATACGGTCTATGATAAATTGGCATGCCTTCATTTAGCACACACTTGATGTCTCCATGCTTGACAATCTGACCTGGATGGGAGGGACCCTGGTGCATTGGGACCTTCACCGTGCGGTAGACTCGGGGTACCGGGAGAACACGGAGTTCCTCCCCTCTCTGGGGGGCGGCTGAAAGTGGCAGACTTTCCCGGCCTGAAGGAAAGAGACCCTCGTGTGTCGGGACTTGCACCATGCAGTTGACTCGGGGTGCCGGGAGAACAAGGAGCTCCTCCCCTCTCTGGGGGGTGGATTTGAGCCTGCTGAGGCTTGAGCTGAGAATTGAACATCTCATGTCATCCTGTCCCCTGTCCGGTGCCCCTCCCCCCCTTAGCAAGTGGGAGCCAGTGAACTACACATCTTGTGAAAAGATTGATATGTTATTTAGTATGAGCTCCCCATATGCAAAGATATGGACAACCATTTGGAAGAGAACAGGAGACAATATGACAGATAGTAAAGATCTCGGGTTGTCTAGCTTTGAAATTTATGCTTTCTTATGTCCTGTTCTGTGCTGTGTTTAATTTTGTTGTGTTTAATTTTACCCCCCTTAAAATAAAATTAAAAAAAAAGAGGGGAAAAGAAAGTGTTCTAAAGGATATAACTCTATGTATGTTTAAGTGTGCAAGATATAGACCACATTACTGTTTTTGTTAGATTGTTGAGCAGAACTGTTAACAGTCTCACTGTTTGAATGTACTTTGTATACTTTAATTTTGTAACTTGAACAACTATTTCCAACGATGACAGTATTAACTTATCAAGTGGTGATTTCTTAGTGTTTTTGTTTTTATTTTGTTGTTGTTCTTTTATTTTTTTTTCCTTTGGAATTCTGTATTGTTGTTACCCTTTTTCTGTTTTGTTTGGTTATTTTCCTTTTTGTTTTTTTCTTTAAATAAAATTAAAAAAAACATCAGCTTGTAATAATTTTGACAATTGAGGAGGACTGTATTTGGTCAGGCAATTGTGATAGCTGAGAGAGGGTTTTCAAAGTGGCTGATACTTGCATAAATGTAAATACTCACTGGGGCCAGGGATTTAGCTCAGTGGCACAAGTGCTTGCAAGCTCGAGGTAGTGAGTTTGATAATTGATGCCTGATAGCAAACAAAGCAAAACAAAACAAACAAAAAACACTCAAGCAAAGGGACCATTAGAGAGTTCATTTAAAGATATAAAAAGGGGGGATTCTGTAATTATTGATACTATCAAGCCACAACAGTGTGTTCTAATAAAGTACAAAGTGAAAGGCAATCTACCACAGACCTTACGCATTTATATTAGATGAACTAATAATATATGACTGATCACTTTTTATCTAAGCGTATTTTAGGGCTGTATTTGCACAGAGAAATGAATTAACACCTTTCCAGACTAAAAACAAAAAGATCAGATTTGTCTCCACTAACTATAAAAGGACTGAATTTTCAAAGCTCATTATTTATGTTACAAAAAGTAACCCATTCAAAGGATAGATACTCATAATGAGCCTTTTCTGACACTACTGGATGGCAAGACACAATTGATGCAAAAATTAAAATGCTGGCTATTGCTTTTGCCATGAGTACCAACATCTTTTGTTTCATGCCTTTTGTTGGCATCTATGAAACAGTAACAGCTTAATTTGTTGCCATAAAAGTAGGGCAAGATCCAAGACCCTAGATACTTCTTGATAGTATACAGGATAGAAACTATAGATAGGGTCATCTACTACTCACAGTTAGAAAGAACATATCTGTCATAGAAAGGAGGAACTTGGGAGCCACAGAGCATTTTTCTGTCTTCTGTATATTCTACTGATGACTGTTGATTGCTTGTAGCCTTGCAATTATCAACAAATCATGGAGAGTAAACAGATCACTGATCTGTGTGTGCCTGGTTTGTCAATCTGGTTCTTTGTGCCAGCTCAAAAGGGAATAAGGTAAAAATATTAAGACAGTATGCCTTCATGCAATATTAAAAATCAGCAAAGACACAACTCCCCAGTCCAGGACACCAATAATTTTACCATATTGTTAGGTCTGTGAGGTAGAGATGGAGATCGTAGCATCTTTGCTCACCAGCTTATATCTAGTGCTCAACCTATATTAATTGCATAACAAATAATTATTAAACAAATTGTAAAATAGATAAGTGATGGATAGATAAATAGATAGAGGAAAAAAGGTAGCTAAACTAAGGAAAGGTAGCTAGCTAAGCAAAGGAAATTAAGAAGGAAATGTGAGAGAAGGTAGGGCAGTAGAAACCTATAGAATCTTAGCACTCAAAAAGGAGAGTCTTCATAAAAGAGAATGAACAACTGTATTATGCTGCTGAAAGTCAAGTAAAGTGGATGTGGTAAATAATCTAGTGGAATGGCTTTGGAAGTTATAAAGTCTTTATGCTACAGTGTCTGTAGATGATAAGTTAGGTGTGAAGACCTTGACTACCTAACTTCAGAGAGTTTCAAGTCGGGAGGGTCTCACTGCTTTGAAGCTTAATTTCCCCCAGGTATTAGAATAGAACACATGCTGAGTACTACAATGGATAGAAAAATATTGGGGAAGGTGCCAGGACCAAATCTCATTGTCATGATAGTGTGAGTCAACAGGAAAACTCTTGTAGTAAGTGAATGTTTGGTTAGCATTCTCATTTCAGGGTGACTAGTTTTGATTGGTCTTTATCTTCACATGTCTGAGATTCAAGGAAGGAGTAAAACCTTTAACAGAAATTAAAGAGGGAAAGATAGAAAAATTAGGAGTGTGTTGGGGACTTGTACAGATCTAGGTGACTGGGCAGCTAGTGGGCAGATTAAGGATACATAAACTGGGAATTAAAATTAAGAGAAGGAGTTCAGGAAAGAACCCTCTTTGCTCTTTTGATCCCTCCCCTCACAAGGAACTGCACTCCATAAGCCAAAGAAAATAATCAAGTTAACTAAACCGAATTGGATCTTTTCGTAACATCAAGAAACCTTAAGGTGTATTCCATGCATGAGTGTTTGATAGAAACTATAATAATGATGCAACAATATTGAGTATGAAAGACTGAAGTAGTAATTCTAGCTGCACAGAACTTTTCTCCTCTTCTTTTTATCCTGGTTAAAGGGTTACTTCCTTGTGAGTTAGGATAATGTGGGAGCTGTTTCCAAAATTCATGATTAGCATCACCAAAAAGTAAAGTGGACACAAGCCATCTGTCTGGAACAGTGTGCGAACACCATCTCCCTAGTCATAATGAACAGATCATAGAAAGTAATGTGACCCAAGCCAAATGAAAGAGGATTTCACCAAGGACACATGGGTAAAGATATTAGGAAAAAAAAACCCACTATGTCTTCTGTAGAATCATCCATTATAAAGAAAATGAAAGCTTGCAGACTCTAGGGCTGTGAGGGCAAACCTTTAGAGCTTTCAATGATATAAACAGCCAGCTACTGCATGTGTGACATAGGTTTACCAATACTACTCTGGGAGATATATTTGACAACACTGGCAAAGCCTATTTAGGAATATTGACTACCTAGTGGAAGGTGGAATCAGGACACAGTGACATTCTTCTAAAGGCAGTGTTTAAATGTCTGAAGGTAACTGTATCCAAAAACTGGGCTCCATCTAGGTTTTTCATTCACATATTATAACATCTTCCCCCCAAAATGACATTAATAGCAACTTAACTTGGTGTGAGGTAAATTTCTTTCAGTTCCACCAAATGGGTCTTGATTAACCCATGTAGTATCTCAAAAAGAGCTGGATGATATATAGCATCATTAAAATAATACATCTGTTACTACATATTCCTGACATGAAACAAATAATTTTTCTGTCCCTTCTGTATTTTTATGGATAAAAACTGTTTTTCTCAGAATATCTCTGGGTCATTGTTCATGTTTGTATTCGGTGTTCATGCTTTTATAGCAGTACACCTCAAACAGTATTCTGGGGACTCCCAAATCCTATGGTAAAGAGCAGGTAAAAATTGTTGATTATGATTATCAATTGTATCCTCCACCCTCTTGTGAACAAAGACTCTATATTCTTTATAATCTGGAAAAAAAGAAGTGGCAGAAAGGTGCTGGCATGAATAGGATTATTAGAATACACTGGGTACTGTAACTACTTTCTTTTGCTCTTCCATGAAATCTATGAGATTACTATGAATTTCAAAGTTGAAAGTAAGATTCCAAGAAGGTAAACAATTTATGTAAGTTTTGCGAGTGACACAATGGTATTCTGGTTCAGGTCAAATATCAGCAATTTTGAATGTATTTTTACCAACACTCTTTTAAACAAAGCATTTGTATTATAATTGTTGGTGGTTTAATAATTTTTGCTGTGCTCACAGGAAAATAAACGAGTGACTGCATGATAGATGGTCTAATAGAAACGGTTACCAAATTAATTTTTAAAGAATATCTCTCCTCCATTTCCCTTATCAGATGTTTAATCTATTTTCTAATTCTATCTACTAATCATTCAGGTGTCAAATTATAAACCTAGACAGAAGGGTGGCTGCAGCAGTGCACATGATATAATAAGATCAACCTTTCAGCAAGATTTTACTCATAAATACCTTATATTATTAGTGTGTATTTTTATTAAAAATATTTTCCATGTCTCTAAGCAAATAAATAATGATATGTGAGTCTGAATTTGCATCATTGATTTCGTGAAGTTTTACATTTTATGTCATTTCTCATCTAAGTTTTTTCCTATTGGGACATGACAGTATAATCAGTGGCCAAGGGGTTAAAGCATTAATCCCTGTGGAAGAAAGCATTATCCTACGAGACACTGGTACATACTGTCCTGTAGTACTCCATATACACTTCTTGAGCTCATGCTTTGAATTTAATTATTAAGCTTCCATTTTATACTTTAAAATTTTTGCTTTATTATTACTACTAGTGATATAGTCTACTTCTCTGTATCTTTCCTTACTCTGCCTATCTCCCTCCCTTCTCTTTCTTCTCCCTCTATACTATTTGATAACTTTTATCCAAACACAAGTAAGTTTAGTTCATTTTGGCAAAATACACTTATCAAGTAGCTGGTTTTGTAGTCTATTACAAAAAAAGTTAATATAACATGTATAATGATACATTATTTGGAGAAATCCAATAGAATCTTCAAAATGCTTCCCTATGACATAATTTTTTTCTTGACAAGTTAGGATGACAGAATATTTTGAAAAAAGCAGGAACATAAAATAACCAGCATTTTCTCTCTTTTGTAAAGATAGCAGGTGTTTCTATATTATTTCCAAATTTAGAAAAAGCAGTGAAATCTTACTGTTTTCCCTCCACTTTTAGATTAAAAACACCTCAGTTACCTCATTTTTGATTCATTAATGTTTCTCTTTATGACCCATCATGAAGAGACTATTTTCACACTTCTTTGAATAGAAATTTTTTACTCCATTCTATACAGAGATTTTTATTTTGTTGAGTGCTGGATAGTTTTGCATTCCTCTAATGTTGAGTGAGGCTAAAAAATATGATTAAGTTGCTTGAAAATACTTTAATCTTCATGGGCTTTGTTTTTAAGAAATGACACGTAAGACAGGAAGTTTTAAATCCAGGGTTAGTAGGTCTCAGTACTAGGAGAAGACATTGTATCATTCCAGTGCTCCATGCACTGTAAAGTTTTACAGTCCAACTTGGAGAAGATGTCCTGTACTATTTCTCTTTATTGCATGAGCACTTTGGTAACTGTGTAGTATTCATGCATATTCACCAATATTACTATTTTGCAATAATCAATCAACCAATCAATCATTATCTATTTAAATTGCTTTTGTAAAAATTTTCAAAATAAATTTCAAGGCTAATGAAAATGAGTCAACATTTACTCTTAGGAAAGAACATTTTTAAAAATATAGTCACATTACCATTATCACACCCAAAGAATTTAAATTTGATATAAAAGTGTTATAAAAGATAAGCAACATTATATATTGTGTATCAAGATAATATATGATTTAATATTCACACAAATCATATATAATAAATATATTATATTGATGATATATAAACAGTCATTTTATATATTTGTTATTTCTATCCCTCTGGAAAAGCTTTGAACATGTCTTTTGTAACAGGACTAATTGTTTTTGTGCTTTTTAAAAATTAAAGTAGGCATTGAACCTCAGGTCTCACACAGGGTGTGTAGAGTCTCTACCACTGACTCTACTACATCCCCAACTAGGACCCTGCTTTTAAATATTTTCTTCACCAAAGAAAACCAGTGCTTTAGAGAAATAGCTGATTCCAAGTCTGGGGAAGGGAAATACAAGGTAAATGTGGAACATGCTTTTGTATCAGAAAGATAGGAAGTACTGAGACTCATAACTCCATCTATGCTTAGAATTTAATTCCTTGCAATTTACCAGGGATTTGACTTCAGCAAATACTGTAACTGTCTTTAGCCACCCCTTCTCTAAATCCTTCCCAATTTACATTCTTGATATCTTTAAAGAACTGCTCCACTCTTTCTGTCTCCAGTTCCTCCCTCTTCATTCCTTCCTTTTTTTCTTTTTTTAACTTTTATTTAAAGAGAAAAAAACCCCAACAAAACAAAATAGAAAATAGGGTAGTAACAATACAGAATTACAAAGGAAAAAAAGAAAAGAAAAAAACATGAAGAAATCACTACTTGATATATTACATGCTGTCATCTTAGAAATAGTTGTCCAAGTTAAAAAATTAAAGCATACAAAGTAGACATTCAAACAGTGAGACTGTTAACAGTTCTGCTCAACTATCTAACAAAAAGAGTAATATGGTCATCTATCTTACACATTTAAACATACATACAGTTATATCCTTTAGAGTACTTTCTTTTTTTTCCATTTTATTTTAAAGAGAATAAGACAAAAGAGGTCAGTACAGAGCAGACTGGAACTGGACAATATAGGCAACACAATACTTAACATTAAGACAACCGGACATTAACAATAGCTATCACAATATTTCTTTCTCTGCTATAGTTGAGCATAGTTTCAAATACAATAATATCAAACATAACAAAAAAGTATAAAACCATTCAAAGAGTAAAAGAATTACAGGGCATTCTGAACCAAATAACAGAGAATGATCAATGGGTACTATAATATCTCATTTTCAATAAAAAATTTTGTTTATACTTTCACACATATTCAAATTCCAATAAGACACAATGTGATAGAGAGAAACAATAGAAATAGAAGAATAGAAGCTTGGTAGGACTTCTAAGAAGGACAGTATTAAATCAGCAATAGCTGTCATAATGTTTTGTTCTCTTCAAAACAGCTGTTCATAGCATCACATATAATAAAGTCAAACAAAACAGGATAAAACCATTCCAACTGATGATTGAAAACATTTAAAGGCTTCAAAGCTATGAGATGGGGACTCATGATTACCATAAAATCTTATATACTCTTAGCAACTCTCATACTAAGGAGACTATATGGTATTTACTCATGTGAGTTTGGTTTATTTCACTTATGAGTATGGTCTCAAGTCGTGTCCATTTATTTATAATTATCTCAAAGTGATCATTCTTTATAGCTGAATAGTACTCCATTGTATAGAAATGCCACAACTTTTTTATCCATTCCTCAGTTGATGGAGACTTAGGTTGTTTCCAAGATCTGGCTATTACAAATTGTGCTGCTATAAACATGGGTGCACATATATCACTATGGTATGATGTTTTCAGATCTTCTTGGAATATGCCTAGAAGTGGAATAGCTAGGTCAAATGGGACCTCCAGACCCAGCTTTTTGAGGAATCCCCAGACTGAACTCCACAGTGGTTGCACCAGTCTACACTCCCACCAACAGTGCAGAAGAGTTCCTTTTTCCCCACAGCCTCTCCAACACTTGTTGTTGGTAGTGTTTTCTATCTTGGCCATTCTTTCTAGAGTGAGATGGAATCTCAGTGTGCCTTTAATTTGCATTTCTCTAATGACTAATGATGATGAACACTTTTTCACATATTTATTTGCCATTCGTAGTTCTTCATCTGAGAACTGTGTATTCATTTCAGATGCCCATTTTTGGATTGGGTCTTTGAATTTCAAGGGTCTGATTTTTTAAAATTCTGTATAAGTTCTAGACAGAAGTCCTTTGTCTGAGGGACAGTTCACTAAGATTTTTTCCCAATTTGTGGGTTTTCTTTTCACTCTGCTGGAAATCTCTTTTGACGTGCAGAAACTCTTCAATAAGATGTGGTCCCAGTTATTGATTCGGGGAAGTATTTTCCATGTAGATTGATTCTTGTTCATGAATTCTCTTCCTACCCCTATAACTTTGATATTTTTACCCAATTTGTCTTCCAGCAGATTTAGTGTTTCTGTTTTAATATTTAGATCTTTGATCCATTTAGATTTTAGTTTAGTACCTGGTGATAGGCATGGGTCTAGTTTTAGTCTTTTGCATATGGATAGCCAGTTTTTCCAGCACCATTTGTTAAAGAGACTGTTGCTCTTCCAGAAAACATGTTTGGCACCTTTATCAAAGATAAGGTGGTTGAGTGAGTTTGTGGTTTTGGTTGTATCTTCCAATCTATTCCACTGACCTTCAGATCTGTTTTTATTCCAGTATCATGTTGATTTTATTACTGTAGCTTTGTAGTATAATTTCAAGTCAGGGATTGTGATGCCTCCTGCCTTGCCTTTGCTGCTTAGAACTTCCTTTCCTATTCTAGGTCTCTTCTGGTTCCAGATGAATTTTAGGAGTGATGTCTCTAGATCTATGAGGTATGTTAGTGGTATTTTGATTGGGATTGCATTGAATCTGTATAGTAATTTTGGGAGAATGGCCATTTTCACAATGTTTGTTTTTCCTATCCATGAACAGGAGATGTCTTTTCATTTTCTGAGGTCCTCTTCAATTTCCTTTTTCAGGGTATTATAATTTTTGCTGTATAGGTCTTTTACTTCTTTCGTGAGATTAATTTCTAAGTATTTCATTTTTTTGGACACTAGTGTGAAGGGTGTGGTTTCTCTGATTTCTCTCTCAGTACTTTTGTTGTTGGTGTATAGAAATGGTATCGATTTTAGAGTATTGAATTTGTATCCAGCTACCTTGCTGAATTTATTTATTATATCTAGGAGTCTTTCAATAGAGTTTTGGGGGTCTTCTATATAAAGTATCATGTCATCTGCAAATAATGATAATTTAACTTCCTCTTTTCCTATCTTTACTCCTTTTATTTCTCTTTCCTGTCTTATTGCTCTGGCTCGTATTTCCAGTACTATGTTGAATAGGAGCAGTGACAGGGGACATCCTTGTCTTGTGCCTGATTTTAAGGTAAAGGCTTTCAGTTTTTGACCATTTAATGTGATGTTGGCTGTTGGTTTGTCACAGATGGCCTTTATAATATTGAGGTAAAGACCTTTTATTCCAATTGTCTGTAAGGTTCTTATCATGAATGAGTGTTGGACCTTATCAAAAGCTTTTTCTGCATCTATAGAGATGATCATGTGGTTCTTACTTTTCGCTCTATTGATATGGTGAATTACATTTATTGATTTGCGTATGTTGAACCATCCCTGCATTCCTGGGATGAATCCCACTTGATCATGGTGGTCTTCTTGATGATTTGCTGCATTCTGTTTGCCAATATTTTATTGAGAATTTTGCATCTATGTTCATTAGGGAGATTGTCTTATAGTTCTTTTTTAGTTGGGACTTTCTCAGGTTTTGGTACTAGAGTAATATTTGCTTCCAGGAATGACCTAGGAAGAATTGATTCCCTTTCGATTTCATTGAAAAGTTTGAGGAGTGTCAGAATTAAGTCTTCTTTGTAGTTCTTGTAGAATTCCACAGTGAATCCATCTGGGCCTGGGCTCTTCTTTGTTGGCAAGGACTTAATTACATTTTCAATTTCAGTAATAGAAATTGGGTTGTTCAGCATTTTTACATCTTCCTGATCCAGCTTTGGTAGCTCATATGTATCTAGGAATCTGTCTATGTCTTCAGTGTTATCAAACTTATGAGAGTAGAGGTTTTCGAAATAGGTGTTGACGATCTTCTGTATTTCTGCTGAATCTGTAGTAATTTCACCTTTTTCATTCCTTATTGCATGAATTTGAGTTTTTTCTTTCCTTTTTTAAATAAGGTTGGCCAGGGGCTTATCAATTTTATTTATTCTTTCAAAGAACCAACTCTTTGATTTAGTGATCCTTGGTACTGTTTTGTTAATCTCTATTGAATTAATTTCTGCTCTGATTTTTATAATTTCCTCCCTTCTTTTGGCTTTGGGCTTGGCTTGCTCTTCTTTTTCTAGATGTTTGAGTTGTAGCATCAGGTTGTTCACTTGTGTTCATTCTGTCTTCCTGATGTGGGAACTCAATGCAATAAATTTTCCTCTGAGGACTGCTTTCATTGCATCCCACAAAATCTGGTAAGTTGTGTTTGTATTTTCATTTGCTTGTAGATACTGTTCAATTTCTTCTTTAATTTCCTCTGTGATCCACTAGTTGCTCAAGAGTGTATTACTCAGTATCCATGTGTTTGTGAGGTTTTTGCAGTTGCTTTTATCGTTAATTTCTAGTTTCATGGCACTATGATCTGATAATATGAATGGGATAATTTCTATTCTTTTGCATTTACTTAAATATGTTATGTGGGTTAGTATATGGTCTATTTTAGAGAATGTCCCATGTACTGCTGAGAAGAAGGCATATTCTGATGTTGTTGGATGGAACACTCTGTATACATCTATCAAGTCCATTTGTTCATGGTGTGATTCAGTTCTGTTATGTCTTTGCTGATTTTCTGTCTAGTTGATCTGTCCCTCTGTGTCAATGATGCATTAAAGTCTCCTATTATAATTGTGTTATTGCTTATTTGATTTTTCATTTCTGTTAGTATTTGCTTTATATATCTGGGTGCTCTGGAATTTGGTGCATATATATTTAAGATTGTTATCTCTACCTCTTGAAGTTTTCCCCTAACTAGTATGTAGTGACCTTCTTTATCTCTTTGGATCATTCTTGATTTGAAATTCACATTGTCTGCAAGCAGGATAGGTACTCCTGCTTTTTTTTGGTATCCTGTTGCGTGAAGTATTGTTTTCCATCCTTTGACTTTCAGTCTATGAGTTTCCTTTTGGGTTAGAGAGGTTTCTTGTAGACAGCATATGATTGGATGTTGTTTCTTGATCCATTCTGCCAGTATGTTTGTTTTGATTGGTGTTAGGCCACTTACATTAATGGTTATAACTGTTATACATTGGTTTATTGTTGACATGTTATCTTTCTGCTGTTGTATCTTTACCTTTCCATTCTGTTTAATTGTCTGCCTTGCTTAATGGTTTTATCCCATGTGTATCTAGAATGTCTTTCAGTATTCTTTGTAGGGTTTTTTTGGTGTTCATGAAGTTCTTCAGCTGTTCTTTGTCATGGAAGTATCTTATTTCTCCATCCATTTTGAAGGACAGTTTTGCAGGATACATCAGTCTGGGTTGGAAGTGGTTTTCCTTTATCATCTGAAATACTTCACTGCATGGTCTTCTTGACTTCATTGATTGTGTTGAGAAGTCTGCTGTGATTCTGATAGGTTTTCCTTTATGGGTGCTCTGTCTTTTCTCTCTAACAGCTTTTAGTATTCTGTTCTTATGATGGGTTTCTGGGATGGTGATTATTATGTGTCTGGGTGAAGTTTTATTTTGGTTATGACTGTTTGGAGTTCTATATGCTTCACTTATCCAAATGTCAGTTTCTCTTCTTATGTTTGGGAAGTTTTCAGCTATTACTTCTGTAAATATCCTCTTGATATCATTTGGGCTGTCCCCTTCTTTTTCATTTATCCCAATTAATCTTATGTTATTTTTCTCTGCATCATCTTGCAGGTTTTTAACTGTTTTTTCCTGATTCTTTGTTATTTTTAAGAGATCTTTCCTTTCCTATTCACTGGCTGCAATCTTATCTTGAGGTCTAAAATCCTATCTTCACTTTCATTAAGGCGGTATTGGCAGCTTTCAATTATTTTTTTATTTCCTGGATATCTCTTTGAATCTGCTTTATGTATTCTGTTTGTTTCTTATAGTGTTCATTAAGGGATTCTATCTGTTTGCTTTGTTCCTTTAATTTTTTAGCTTTGTTTTCACTAGATGTGTTCACTATTTCTTTCACTATTTTTATCACTTCTTTTACCTGGGCAAGTACTTCTGATTTGAATTTCTCTATAGCTTCCCCTAGTTGCATGTTTATTTCATTTGATATCGTTTCAGACATTTCAGGTGTATGGCTTCTTTTTTCTTCTATGTACATGGCTCCTAAACTTTTTTGGGGTGAGCTGGAGTTTTGAGCGTGCCTTTTGGTCTTTTCTTTTGTCATTTTTCTATATTTCCTTGCTTTGAGCGGTGTTCGAAAGCTTCCTCTGGATGTGTGGTGAGTTACCTCCTTCACCCTCAGTTCCTGGAGCAGCGCTAGCTTGCTCACAGGCTCTGGGCTCCCTAAATTGAAAGGTGGAAGCTGGGCCTTGTGAACTGGGGCCTGCGGAATCTTGGGCCACAGTCCCGTGTCCACAGGGGTGAGTATAATCTCAATGCTGGTAGTGCTGGTTTTAAGCTCTCCCCAGGCCAGCCCACACTGGATGTCAGACCCCCAGCTCGGCCTCCACCTCCTGAACTGAGAGAAGGCTGCTGTTGCACTAAGGCAGTGGAGCTTCTGGGACTTGGTCTAGTGTACCCGGTAGCTAGCGAGAAGCTCAATTTCCCGGAGCACAGGTTGCCAACTCTCCACAAGCCCACCTTGGGGTGGCAAGACTCACCTTGCAGGATCCTAACTCCCCTCTGCAGGCTCTTGGCTCCCTAAATTGTAAGGTGGATGCTGGGCCGGGAGAACTGGAGCCCGGGGAAACTCAGTCCTCAGAAGCGGGAAAGATCTCCCAGGCGGTTAGTCCCCCAGCTCGACCTCTGCCTCCCAAACTGAGAGAAGGTCACTGGGCATGCTGTACTAAGGTGGTGGAGCTTCCAGGACTCAGTCCAGTGTACCGGTAGCTAGCCAGAAGCTCGATTTGTCCTAGGGAGCGGGAAAGATCTCTCAGGCGGTTAGTCCCCCAACTCGACCTCTGCCTCCTAAACTCCATTCCTTCCTTAAAATATTGCTGTTCGCTTGTTAAGCGATAAGTTATTTGAAACCGTTCTTAGAAAAGTCACCAAAAATGCAATGAGACTGTCTTGGCCTCATTTTATTACAACTCATCATGACTAATCATTGTTAAACATTTTTGAAATTACTCTTATCTTGATTTCCTGCTTACTACTGTCTCTTAATTCTCTTATACTCTACTGTTTTCTTTTACTGGGCTCCTTCTAGGTTCTCATGCCCTCTCACTGTCCTTATTTTCTATCATTCCCATATATATTCTACATGTTAACAACACCCACTAGTACTTATTCAGCACTGATTAAGTACTAGATATATTCCTAAATGCTGAAGTTATATAATCTCATTTAATCCCCTTTAGAGAGCCATTGAAGCTAGAAATGGACCACACCTGTGGGAGCCAGCCAGCCAATGGGACAACAAAGACTACTTGAGGCAAGCCACAGAAACAAGTGACTCTGGGTCTCTAAAATGTCAGGCCTTTAGGTTGCCATAAATGCAGATTACTAGACAACAAGGTATCATGTGACATTAAAGGTTGCCAAATGTATAAATAAATGCCCCTACAGTGAGGGGGCAATTCCTTTCTTCCCATCAGGAGAGAGAGAGAGAGAGAGAGAGAGAGAGAGAGAGAGAGATCCCTTCCTGACCCTAGTTTTTGTCTTTTATTTTCTCATCCTTTTGCAGTCCTTTAACCCTTTTTAAGAGTTGTGTGGGTCACAGCAATCCCCCAAATAACTTTACAAGCTAGACACCTAAAGAAGCCCCATATTGCAGATAAGCAAACTGAAAACTATGAAATTTAATACAGAAGTCCACATTCACACATCAGCAGTCCACCTGCATCATACCTATCTGATGCCAACTTCAAGCATCTTCTTCCTGTTTGTAGTTTCTCTGTTCATTCTTTCCCAATCTAGGGAAATGCTCTTCCTCTGCCTGGAATGTGCTTCTTTGTACATTACCTTTCTGGTTGATATCTTTTAAAATTCTGTCACAGCAAAAAAGTAGATGCGAGCTTATTTATGTGTCTCCCATGATATGTCATAGATTCTTGGATATATCTCTAATATTGTGTTTATCAAATAATGTCATAATTACTAATTTCATAACAGCAGATGCTATCCTTCATTTTTTTCTAACAGTGGTTATATAATATTCAATTTCAATAAAAATTTCTTCAATGAAAATACTGGTGCCTTGACATAGATCTGCTCATTTTTGTCACTGCTTAGATGTTACCTAATCAGGACTTCTCAGATTTAATACATATATGAACTAGCTAGAACCCTTATTAAACTGAAGAATCTGACTGTATAGCTAGGGTGAGGGCCCAAGATTCTTCATTTGTAATAAACCCCATGTGATATTACTGCTATTGGACATGGATCACATTGAATTTCAGTGGTATGTGGAGTTTGTTTAAAATGGAGATTCCCAGAACTTAGCTTTCTAAGATATTCTGATTCAGCAAATTTAAGGTCTAGCAAGTTCTAGGATAATTCTGATATCATATTCCAAAGACTATTTTGACACATGGAAAACTTAAATCCAAGATTTAAAGTAATGTATAGATTAAACGTTCCCAGGCAATTTAAGACTAAGTACTTTATTCCTTTATTTAATGAATTAACTGTACACTTAGAATTAAAGACAAAATAAAAAGGGTTTCTAAAATTTTGTTTTATGCAGGTTACAAAATCTTCAGTTTGCTTTACATTTTGTGGAAACAGTTATATTCTATAACACTAACATTTCTTATTTCTCTTCCTTGACGGAACCACTAATCAGGAGTCACTGATTTATCCAACTGTAGAATTTGAAAGATGTTAAAAAGATAAACTCTTGACTCCAACACACTATAAGAGTCCTTCCTTTAACATATTTAGCAAATGCTATTCAGACTCTGACTAAACACTTCCAACTGTAGGGAGCCCAGCACTCTTCTTAGGCGTTTCTGCCCCTCCTGCTGCGGCCTCCTCTCCTTACTCTTTCTTTGTATTTATATAACATAATCACATTACAAAACATTTAAAGAAGAAAAATTCATAATTACATATTTTTCCAAGAGTGAAAGACTTAAGAAAATATTATGAGATAGTACAAATAGAATTGCAACATTTTGCTACTTATTTATTAAAACTAGTACCATTTTAAATTTATAATTTATTACTATTCAGAATAAATGTTTTATGTTGGTTTAAAAGTTCTACTTTCTTTATGGTGAATGTTTGTTTACATTTTTCTCTCATTATTATTTAATTATACTCTCCTTTTTTTGCTTTTTTTGAGACAGGCTCTCAAGTGTAGCTTCCTTTTATGGTGAAACATGTATTTATATTTTTCACTCATTATTTAATTACATTCTTTTGTCCTTTCTCTTTACCTTTCTTTCTCTGAGGTTTATACAAACTAAGACCAGAATTTTTCATTTACTTTTTTTCCCAACATTTTTCAACCAAACCTCCAGGAAAGATCAATTTAATTTAAAGTGCACCTTTAAACTAGGTAGGATTTAAGCGTTTAATTAGAAATCCATTAAAATAATTGTATTCCCTTTTAATGTAGTCACTTAACCTGTAGTTAAAAGTAACTTCTTTTATTATACAATAGCTCATGTATAATCTTATGCTATATTACTTAAAGTTATGTCAGAAAAAGTAGCATGTGTAAATTAAGCATAAGTGTGCCTGGGTTCCAATTCCTGAAATTACTGCTCACAAAAACTGATGCACTGATTATTTTTAAATACAGCAACTGGAGTAAAACAATATTCTTTTGTTTAACTCAATCAAATATATTAGAAATGATAGACAAAAATTTAAGGTATCTTTCTTAAAATTTAAGAATCATCTAAAGTTTTTATCTCTACAATTTATTTCATAGAACATCATTTATTGATGACTAAATATGTCAAATATATAAAAAAGGAAATAGATAAAATTAAACAAAAAAATCATGTGACCTTTAACTCTTTACTAAAACATGGAACCTTTTCATTTTTTGAAAGTTTTTAACATGCTAGGACTATTTCCCAGTGTGGCCTTGAGCTCCAATTTGCTTATCATGACTGTTTATTTCCTCTATTTCCCTCTCTTTTTCTGTGGGTCCTAATCCCCACATCATGATTACTGTTGCCCTCAGGACTTCCCTTACCATCTGCAACCAGTCAGGGCATCATGGTATTTTCAGGGTCTCCAAAATCCTTTCCCCTTGGTCCTGCTCTGTATCAAAGAGGCCAAATCTGAATCACATTCCTCCTCCACTGTTGTACTTTACCCGCTAAGTACCCTGACTAAGAACCACAATGTTTTTAGAAACCAATATGTAGCTCTTAATGTCTTAGGTTAAAGAAAATAATTTAATATACAGGTATAATGTTAACATACTTATCTTTGTATCAAGACTGTTATAAAACATATTTTGATTTTTTATTGTTATAGAGAAAGTCAACCATTAAGGCAAAAAGTGCTCGGGACCCACGAAAATCATAACGTGGCTCTGCTGTCCACTATACCTCTTTCCTTCCAAAAGCAATAACTGGAACAGGATTACTGAATTAGTATCTGTCAGTCTTCTCATATTGATTCCCCATCAAGTTCTTCAAAGCATCAAGCGGGGTGTCGCACACATATGATTCAGCATTCTGGGGGGCCTAGACAGAAGGGTCAGAAATTTGAGCTCAGCCTGGACACCTTCACAACTGGGTGAGACTCTCGAAAAATAAAGGGCTGAGATATAGCTCAGGGAGAAAGCCAGGGTTCAATTCCCAATACCACAAAACAAAACAAAGCCAGCAAAAAGACTAGTCAAAACTCTCTATGTGTCCTCTCTCGATTCAAATACTACCCCCCACCTCTCTTCAATTCTGATTTCATGGGCAAGTTAACTACAAAGTATCCTTATTTAAAAGAATGCCATGCTTAGTGTCCCATGATCACCATCTTGAAACAGATCATTTTATCTTTGAATTTACATTTGGTGAGCAAAGTGATCAAGGGAGCACATACCTGGGACTTTGAGCCTCAACTCACGCCTAGTTCCACCTGGGACCAGCCCTCTTCTATTCACGGTTGCCCAGTATCCTGCCCCACTACTTACTGATAAATACTACTCCTCCCTGTGGGGCCATGACCACACTTGAGAGGGTTAGGGAATAAAGTTTTTCTCTGATATCACAGCAAATTATGATGATAGTCAGCTCTACTTCAAGTATGCAGCATCACAACTTATTTGAAAGGTGAGTTAACAGGGCTGAGATTCCCCCAACCCACAGCAAATCTAGTACTATGAGTCTCAACACAAAGGTTGCAATAAGTGGGGACTGTCCACCTATTGTGGATAGGGGCTCAAGCTTATAGGAACTGGAGACTAACTTTCTTGTCACAAGTGACAGCGCTGTGTCTGTTATGCACCCATGCACTAGTTGCAGGTCTGGGCTCCTATGCACTGTGAATATACATGGCCTATATCCTAGCTCAAGTGTCCACATGCTCAAGGAGCCCAAGATGAAAGGAAAAATAGTGCAGCAGAACAGGAGGGAGTAGAGGAGGATGAGGAGCTGGTGGAGGAGGGAGAAGGAATAGGAAATACATGTTTTCATTTTAGCACTACACCTTTCATCCTGCTTTTTCAACAAGGCAATGCACATGTTCATTTTACACTGGGACCTGAAAATTTTAAGGTCACTCTGCACTCCTCAGCTTTAGGAGCTTCTCCTCTTTTTCTTATGTGAATCTTGACCTAGGTAATAAGAACTTTGTTTTCCTTTTTTGGGGGGGGGCACAAAATGCCTTCTTTTCAAAACTTCTCCTCTTCTTCCTATGGGCTCCAGGTGAGTCCCACTGAATGCCACCCCCTATCCAATTCCATTTACATCTTCCATGCTTCACAGTGTCAGCTATTCCACCAAGCCCTGGTCCTCCTCTTGCTTTGCCAATGATTATTTTCTGCTGTACTCCATTTTCCTCATTCTCATATCCTCTGAGCCCCAAAATCCAGTGGTCCAACAGTTACCATTTTTGTCAGCATTTTCCCGCTCTACTAAATGAGCAATATTGTCCTTCAAGCTGCTAATATTACTTGATTAAAGATTACTTGTCCCTCTGCTATTCCATAAAAAAAACTATTCCTTATGTCAAAGAGTTTCATGACCTATGGTCTAAACACTCAGATTGGTTGGTTTGCTAAAAGTTGTGTGTATATTGATAAATTCCAAAATCTTCTGTGTCTTTGATGTTTATAGGGTGGAGAGCAAACTCTTGACATCTAAACCAGTGCTTGTCCAACATATGACCCTCATTCATGATGTAAATCTCACTACTTTTCTTCCGCTATGCAAGGTTCTAGCCAAACTTTAACCGTCATTATTGCAAAGGATTTTGGCTAACTCTATGCCTGGCTCAAGACCCTATACCTCTACTGGTCTTACCATTTTTCTACTTACCAGAATTTTTCATTTTCCAGGCCCCAGCTAAAATTATTATCTTCCACAAAAATTGGAAATTACTTACTTCCCATGAAAATTGCCATAAACTTTTTCTCAGTGTTTCTCTTTATGAACATTCTACCTTTCATTATAGCTATTTGAGAATACTTTTATATTCTTTTTATTGAAATCTAAGCTTGTTCAAGGCAGGAAACATGGACAATTAATTTTCTATAGTTAGCATTTGCACAAATCAATTTCAAACTGATTTGACACTTATTTAATTCTCAAAGTCTGTGAAAATATATTGTCATACTGTTTGAGATATATGTAGAAACTGAATCAGAGGTAGTTTAAGCAATTTTGCCAAGGTCAGATAACTGCAAAATGACAGAGGCAGGATCCAAAGCCACAGTTTCTGATGATAAATCTACTGCTCTTTTTCCTTCATACTATGTTACCTACAATTTTTCATATGGTATAAAGGTAAAGGAATTCCAACACTTAGCATATGATCTGGAGCACAGCAGATATGCAAGAAAAACTTATTAGTTAAAAGTGAATAATATACATGAACATAAGACATTCCCTTTAAAATGAAATGATTTAATATACGAGATCTAATAAAACAGCTCACTTATCAAGAGGTGTCTCTTCAATCCAAAGGAGCCAGTGGTACCAAGAGTGTTTAACAAGTGTTAAAAATATTCAAAGAAATGTTGTAGAGTAGACCTAGATGTAAATTTATTGTAATTTTAGAGAGTGGATCAAATTCAAAAGGAAGAGCATACTGTTAGTCCCTGATGTGGCAATATAAGGAAATACATTTTCAGGTTTATCATTTAAAAGTTTCTGACTGCAGGCAAACGAGACACAGATGAAGTTCTCAGTGAGAATTGAACAAGGGAGGGAAACTTGTAGGGGCTGGAGTGCTTTAGTAAAGAAAACATTCATCTAGCCCCCATACTCTTTTTTCCACTACTGTTCTGAACGTGATTTTGTGGATTCACAAGGCAGCACAAATGAAAGAGATGGAAAAGTACAGGCTAGTAACAGTCAAAGGAAAGCAAATGCTGTCTGGATTCAAGCTGATAACGCTGAATTTGTCTAGGGACGGATTCTCTTGAAATTCGCACTTGATGCTCAAGAGACTGCACCAAGCATTATCAGCTATAAGAAGCCACTCTAATTTAGCTTATGAAGCAGTTATGGCTCTGGTTGAATGGACATTGATTGGAAATTGGAAGAATGCACTGTAGTGGGTTAGGTTTTTATAATGAATATTTCAAAAATGGGAATTTTAACCCAGTACATAAACTTTATTTAGAAGTACACTTAAATTTATAGGATTGCACCTATTTATGAAGAACTTGGCATTTGCTCTTATGTATAACATAATGTTGTAGAGAAACCTGCATCCTCAGAAAAGAGAAAAAGGCACAGAAGATAATGGCTTACTAAAAAGGAGCATTGAGGCGAGAATGATATAAATGAAAATTTAAAAATACAATGGAAGACTTATTTTATAATTAACATTGTTGTCTTAAAAATATTTAAATAATAGTATTTGAAGTTGCAAAGTTAAACATGAAATAACTGAGAAAAAGTGTTACTGTTTTTATTCTTATGCTTTACTTCTATTTTATTTAAAAGGCAATAAATAAATTTATCCACTAATTTAATAAAATAATTTGGTGATAATTAGATTTACTGTTGCAAACAAAATGAATATATATCCAAAGAACACTTTGTACATGGTTTAGCATGGTTTAAATAGAAAGTATTTTTGTCTATGAAATACTATGCAACAATTTTAAAAGCATAAGTTTTATTTAAATGTGTTGATATGAATATGTCTATGTCATAATGCTAAGTAGGGGATGTGAGTGAAATTAATTAACAGTACATATGACATGATGTGAATGTATGCATCTCACTTCTTTCTGCATTTCAGTAAATATTTAAAAACTATTCACATGTATATTTATATATATGCATATCTGTATGTGCTTTGTAACTGATTAGGAGATTACTAAGGATATATATAGAACTGATACCAGTGATTAAGTCTAAGTAAAGAGGAGGGCAAACAGAGAGGGTAGAAAGAGCTACTAAAGCAAGAATTTCAATTTCTCTGTATCATATAATAAAAATGGATTGCTTCCACTTTTTCTTCAGTACCGTGGACTGAACCTGAGGCCTTCAGATGAACTATCTACCTATTCCTTTTTATTATTTTTATTTTATTTATTTATTTATTTATTTGAGACAGGGTTTGCTAAGTTGCTATGTTATTCAGGCTGGGCTGCAATTTATAATCCTCTTGCCTCAGCTACCCAGAGTGCTAACATCGGAAGCATACGCTATCATATCTAGTGCTTCCACATATATTAAATTACATGTATTGTGTTTCCAAAATTGGACATCTGAAACAACCAGATGGCTATTAATCTCTTTGTCAGATAGTATAATTATTGTAAATTCTATATATACTTCTTAGTTACCACTGTTCTTTTCTTAGGATTTTCTTTAACTTCCTCAGTAGTTTAAAAGATGGACTACAAGCAAGGCCTATTGCTCACATTTCAAAATCTGAACTTCACAGAAAAGCTTTAATGTTTATCACACAGAAATTATTCAGCACTTGGATAAAATCAGAGAATGAATACTATTTCACAAGTTTTAATGCATGCACAAAAAATCACTCTAAACTCATGGTAGAGTAAGTTACACCTCATCATAACAATGCGTGACTGCTACTAAAAGTGAAATAAATATTACTGTTATTAAGATTTTACTCACAAAGTCTAAATAAAATGCAAAGTCAAGCAAGAATTATCGTGTGCAACTGAAACATGATTACTGTTGTTTCAGTTTTTCTTTTACATCTGAATCATTTAATAGATAGCTGGTGGAACATTCTTTTAGCCATTCCATAAACTGTAATTATCTTTCCTACAATTCTAAATCTTTTATGCAAACCATATGGCACATTTAGAAATTTTGCAGGCTCTAATTAAAAATGTCCATTCAAATTAAACAAGGTCACCCAAGAAACTATATTGAGATCTACCATAATATTTTTAGAGGAACTACACATAGCAATCTCAGACTCACTATCAGTTAAACCTACCTGCAATCTTCATGTTTATTTGTAACACAAAAGATCAGAAAACAAAGCACACTGCTAGTTACTTTTCTAAATATGCAAAAAAGCTAAATGCCAGGGAAGTAAAGAAGTTAGCAGAGAAGGCAGTATCTACTCTGTGATTCTGTGCGACAGAGCTGTGAGTGTGTCACAGTTCAAAACAGCTTGACTTAACACATCTAGGTGTCTACACTGTGCTCATTCTAGACTAGTATAGTGGATGCAATAAGATCTGCTAACCAGATCTTGGGACAGAAGTGTTCATAAACCGCCTCCAGCTGACTGTCATCCCTCCTGGGTGACTAATTCCTGACTACAGCCTCCCTACCTGAGGATCTGCCTTTTTCCTTGATTGGACAGCACCAAAGACTTGATCATGCAAAAATTAAAAGTCTGGCATCTGATCCAAATGAGGACAACTCAGGAAGATCATCTGAGCTTCAGAATTTGGGCTGAGATCAGCTGACATTTTGGTATGACTGCATCACATTCCATTTTCACCTCTCCTTGCCTATTTCCTTACTCTCTCAAGATCACAGGACTACCCCTCCAAGTAACATCCTTGCTGATTAATCTCTATTCCACACTTTGTTTCTTGGAACTCATCTTGTGACTGTTACAAATTTGGTTAAAAAAACTAGAAACAGAACCTTCCCAAGAAAAAAAATTTAAAACTACTGAGAAAAACCTAAATAATGGAAATAACTTGGATTCCATGTATATTTCTGTGAATGTGTATTTCTGAACATGCAACATATTTATGAAACATTCCTTCTCAAAATTATTACTAATTTTCAAGAAAGAATCTATTGGGGATGCTGCATTGCCTTTCTAAAGTCCCTATGAGTTAAAAACTAAAAACCTTCATGATTAATGAAGATAAAAGTATGGTAGGTATTGCAAGTACAATTATTGCTATTTCCAATCAGTGAAAAACCTACTGGGATAGAAGGCTGCACCAAGGAACCTAAGCAGAGCCCCAGTCACATTGACACTTAGGAAGACCTAGTGAGAGATCGATGGTTATTCATGGAGTTTCACAAAACAGATAAAAGATGGTTTTAAATCTTCAGAGATGAAAAAAATACTGCAAAGTGTAATCTACTTTTATATAATTTTTGAAAATAAAGCAAATTTCCAGTTAATTAAATTAGTAATTATAATTAGTACTATCACTATTTGAGATTATAGGGTAGTCACAAAACACTGATACTCAACCCACACCATTGAGAAAGTTAAAACATTGTTTATTAAAACTTTTCTAAGATAAGACTTTTCTAGAAAAGGAAATTTCTAATATTTACAAATTGTATACTGCATTTTGAACTGAAACAGTACTTAAAAAAATCAAGATCCATCAATATGATTAATAGAGGGGAATGAAACTCCCAACCTACTAGATATCTGGTATGAGTTTGCGTTCTCTAAAATTAAAGAATGAATTTTAGGAACAACAGAGTTTAAGAGCAGAATATATTTATTGAGAGAAAGAAGCTTCTGTCTGGGACAGAAGAAGTCCTAAGTGAGTTGCCAAAGACTGTCCTGTCTATGGAATTTTATAGAGTAAAACCACACAGTGAGATGGATCCCAAATGGGAAAAATGTAGGAACTCACTAGGTGGATGAGCATGATGTGGGACAGAACTATGGTCAACCAATGAGATTAATTGTTCAGGTAAAATTGACTAAATCAGGGACAAATGGGGAATAAGTCATGTGGCAAGTGGGTATGCTTAAAGAGCAGCGACTCTTTCTGTAAGGGCCTGGGATGGTGACTCCCGGCTTCCTCAAGGTGATCCATACCTATTGAGAATATTAATCCCTGATGTTTATACATAGGGAATGGTTGCATTTGTTTTGCCTTTTGCCTTGAGTTCTGGCCCACAGCAGGAGGTGTCTGTCCAAGATCACAAGACATTTGGTCCTCTGTGCTAACTCTCTTGAGGGCCTAGCTCTGTCTGACTGCCTATAATATTTCTAACTCAGGGCTGGCAAGCCACGGTCACCCCAGGGAGAGAAGCAGCAGTGTCTCCTGAGACCCGCGCCATGTTGGAACTTAGGGTGCTGGGAAACGGAGAAACCAGCCTGCTGCCCTGGTAAGTGGCTGTGGTCTGGCAAGCCGCGGCCACCCCAGGGTGAGAGGCAGCAGCGTATATGGCAGAGAGATCCACGCCATGTTGGAACTTAGGGCACTGGGAAATGGAGTGACCAGCTCAACTCCCTGGTAAGCGGCTGTGAGTCTACCAGCATGTGCGCTGAGAATCAAACATCCCACCACCCTCTCCCCACCATTAGTAAGTGGGAGACAGATCTTGGAAGGTTGACCATATGTAATACAGCAAATAAGGGGGATTTCGTTCTATCATCGCTTTGAAGGCATATATTTTTATCACTGTCTTGCTTTGTCCTGATTAATGGTACTGCTCTATTCAATATTCTGTTTTGATAAGTTCTATAATATTCTGTATTTCCTTTGATTTTGCTTTACTTGATTGAAAAAACAACTATTATGAAGATAACAAGATATACTATGGTACCTATTACTATTATCCCGGTAACCTGCTGTGAAGCTCTGTACCAATTTCACTACACTGTCTCAATTGGCTTTATTCCATCCTGTCCTGTTGTATTTTACTACCTTCAAAATAATAAAAAAATTAAAAAAAATTTCTATCTAACTCAGCTGCCTATAACATGAGGTATATAAGAAACACATTTAACTTGAAATTCACAGACTGAAAGTCAAAAGAGAAAAAACAACATTCCATGTGACAGGAAACCAGTAAAAAGCAGGGGTAGCTTGCCCATGAACAATAGTATGCATAAGAAAGATATGGTATTCTTATACCTTAGAAAGCTACTCATACAAAGAAGGACAATTTCAAGGCTTTTGTAGATAATTGGATGCAATTAGAGATCATGCTCATGGGTGAAACAGTCAGACTCATATGGATGAACATCATGTTATCTCCTAGTATAAAAAACTGAAGGTGTTAGTGGGCTCCAAAATGTACAGTAGATAATTATGATAGTGATAGGGGATGAAATGGCTAAAAAGGAAAGGTGGTAACTGCTGTTAACTTCCGATTATCTTGTTTTGAATTCCTGTATTGTTTTGATAGTTTTATTATATATGGTTTTATTCTGTCTTGTTCCTTTTGATTTTACTGTGTCTGATGGTATGGGCAGTTATTTTGAAGATAACGGAATGTATTATGGTAGCCATTGTTGATTTCCTATTATTTTGTTTTAAGGTCCTGTAATATTCTCATTTTTCTTGTGATTGGTTTTGTTCTGTTTTGTTTTGATTTTATTATGTTTGATGGTATGGACAGTTATTTTGTAGAAAGCAAGAGATATTATGGTACCCACTGTTGATTTTCTATTTTGATATGAAGACCTGTATCACCTTCATTGTTCTGTTATGATTAGCTTTATTATGTTTTGTTTCATTTGGTTTTATTCCCTTTAAAACACAAATTAAGAAAACAAAAAATAAAGTCATGTGAGTGAAAGATAGTGCTTTCCACTTTCATCTGTTAATTTATCAAGAACTATTTTTTGCTAGAATTACTTTTTATAATTTTTACAGATGCCTCATAAGTGTTTTGTACAAATCAACCAATATAATAGTTCCACCACAATTCTAGTTAATTCTGAATGTAATGCTTTCAGCATTTTTGATACATGGGAACAAAACTCTTAACCTACTGTATGTCTGGTATGAGTTTGTGTTCTCTAAAATCAAAGAATGAATTTTAGGAACAATGGAGGTTAAGAGCAGAATATATTTATTGAGAGAAAGAAAGCTTCTGTCTTGGACAGAGACAAAAGGGGTCACGAGTGGCTTGTTAAAAACTGTCTTTTCTAGGGACTTTACTAGAATAAAACCAAAAAGTGATGCAAGTCTAAGGCGAGGAAAACATGGGAAGTCACAAGAGAGGCAGGCATGAGGTGGGACAAACTATGGTCAACCAATAAGATTAATTGCTCAGGCAAAATGGACTAAATTGGGGACAAATGGGGAAGTAAGTCACGAAGCAAGTGGGCATGCTTACAGAGCAGTGAGTCTTACTGCAGGGGGTTGAGATGTTGACTCCTGGCTTCCTCAGAGTGATAGAATAACTATTTAGAATATCAGTCCTTATGATGTGGGTGTATTTGCTTGATCTTCTGTCTTGAGGTCTGACCTACAGTGGGAGGTGTCTGTCTCCCCTAAGGTTGCAAGGTATCTGGTCTTCTGCACTGGCTCCTTTGAGGGCCTGCCCCTGCCTGACTGCCTATAATATTTCCATCTAACTCAGCTGCCTAAAACATTTTCTCTTAAAGCTCTTGAAATAAGTGTAATATGAGAGCTCTGCAACTTGCTGGGCTGCCTTGTGTGACTTCTGGTGGCTGCATGCTGCGTGGGAAGGACTCCGGGAGACCCTGAAGCCTCACCATGGTGATGTTGTGGGACAGAAGACAAGGCCAGATAGCTCTCCTGGGGAGTTTCCAAAGATGGCGGACTGGTAGGTAGCAGGAGAGAGATCCTCTCTGAGAGAGACAGCTTAAATGCCAGAATTTAACACCCTGGAGAGACCCAAACAGAGAGAGATGGACTCTCTCAACCCAGGAAGAAACTAAAGTTAAAAAACTGCTCAAATATGAGGTCCTGGGGCTACCATTGGTGAAGCTAAGATCAGCAAGCACAGCGCCCTCCTCAAGCCGCCTGAATTCCTGCCTGAGACTGACCTGACCGACCTAACTGTGCCAATGCCACTGGCTTGAGCGGGTGGAGCGTGGAGCTGAACATCCCTGCATGCAGTTCACCCAGACCCAGCCCTGCACACGACCCACCCAGAGGCACCGTGAATTTGCGCCGCAGCCGTGCTGAAGTCAGAGGTCTGGGAGCCCAGCAGTTCTGAGGGACCGGCATCAACATGTGGTGAGTGATGGGAATAAGACCCTCCCATGGGAAAGGGGAAACCGACTGGAAGATATGTTGTATTTGGACAGGACAGCCTAACTCCATAAGGAAGTGGCTTCAGTTGGTTGCTCCCCTCGCAGAGCGGATTGGTGGAATCTGTTTGGATTGGGCCATGCCCCTGGCCGGGACCCAGTGGGTTGTTACAAACAAATTCCCTGAGCACAGCCACACACTGATGCAGTGAAGGCCTGCAAAGTTTGCCTGGCCTGGAGGAGATAAGCCAGAGCACACTGCGCTTGCATGCACTTCACTCTCTGATAGCGGCCAGTAGAGGGCAGAAGCCCTGAGCCTGCATGCTCCAGAGGAGCCTTAACCAACAAGAAAAGTGGCTGGGAATTACACTGTACACTTGTATGAAAGGAACCAAAAACATGAAAGAGGGAGAAATAAGAAAAAACCTCCAGCCCCCAACCCTGAGAACACTGATCCGGGAGAGGTAAATACAAAAGAGATTGAGGGCAGCAAACATACAACATCAAACACAGCATTAGCGGACATAAAAAGATATCTTCAGGACCTCGTAAGCGGGATCAAAACTGAAATATTAATTCAAATTAAACAAGAGATAAGTAGATTAATAAAAGAAAGGCTGGGCATCTCTCAAGAAGACACAGACAGAAGAATGCAGGAACACAAAAGGAGAGAAACATTTAATGAAGAAAACAAGAAAAACCTAGAATTCATGAAGCAAATTCAAAGAGATTATCAGGAAACTAAAGACTCCATAGAAAGCTGGCAAAACTGCTTGAAAGAAACAAAAGATAGACTATCAAAAATTGAACACAGGCTTGCAATGTGTGATCATGAAAGGGAAGATCTGTTAAAAATAACAAGGGAGCAGGCAGTAACAATTGGAAGGCTAGAGGATGACAAGAGGATGTATTTAAGAATAAAGCATGTGAATGAAAAAGCAGGAGTCAAAACAGAGGAACTGCAAAGGCTATTCACAGAAATCATTAAGGAAAATTTCCCAAGCATAGAAAAAGGAAATGATACGCAGATGTATGAAGCATACAGAACTCCAGCCACCTACAACCCAAACAGAGATACACCCAGACACATAATAATGAAGATCCCAGAAATTCAATATAAGAACAGAATATTAAAAGCCGTCAAAGAAAAGAAACAGATCACCTATAAAGGAAAACCCATCAAAAACATGGCAGACTTCTCGACACAGACCATCAGGTCTAGAAGAGCTTGGAGTGAAGTAATTCAAGCACTGAAGAAGAACAACCTCCAGCCCAGATTGATATATCCTGCAAAACTCTCTCTAGAAATTAATGGAGAAACAAGATGCTTCCATGACAAGGAGGAACTTGGAGAATTTGTGACCACCAATCCAACCCTACAAAAAGTACTGAAGGACATTTTAGAGAGAGAGAAAACAAGAATACGAGCATTTCAGGAACAATGGCAGAGAGGCCTCAGTGAATGGGGCAGACAGTAGAGTGGAACAGAAAAATAGACAACCAATGGCAGAAAAACAGAATAGCAGAAACAAGGCAGAGAAGATTGGCTGTAATCTCTAGTATAGATGGCCTTGAAATATTAACAGAGAGAAACACAGGCAGAGTAGATCAGGAGATAGGGTCCATTGAGATGCTCTATATAGGGAGACAGTGGGACCCAAAACAAGCAGTGCACCCTATTGGAGTGAAAGGGGAAGAATTATCTAAAAAAGGAAGGTAGAGGATATTTTTAATTGGGTAACAAAATGTAAAATTTACATTATTCTCATCACTCTGTTTGGATGGATTAGGTGCTGTTCCAGTTTGTCTACTTACACTAGACTTGAGGACATGGTCAGCTATCCCAAAAATAAGAGGACATATTATGGTAATCATCCCTAATTTCCCATCAACTTAATCTTAAGTCCTTTATAACTTACACTGTCTTATTATGACTGATATTATTTGAATCTGGGTTGTTAGATTGCTACTTTATATTGACTGATTTTATTTAAATCTATAATGATTGATAGCATCAAGTCTAAGAGTATAGGCAACTACACTGAAGATGACAAGATTCATTAAGATACCCACTCTGGTTTGATTATTACTTGCTTTTGAAGTCTTATAATGTCTCCAATGCTTTGTTTTTATTAATGTTGTTATATACTGCTGAGACATCATGGTAACCATTGTAGATCACCTTGTATTGTGGTTATAT